>MNCI01034964.1:137598-193602 GCA_015680685.1 Gnetum montanum | reverse complement strand
GAAGGGCAAGGCCCCGCATGTCCTTAGTGAAATAGGAGACGAGGAAACCTTTATGACGAGTTCTTTAGCAAAAGATGTTCCCCCTCCTAACGATGGTGAGGAGGTTAAGTATCAGAACCTACAATCAACGATACATATCCCTGGTTCTGATGCCCATGAGCACCAACTGTTCACAGAGAGAACAACCACTTATGCTAAGGATGAGCACTTAGATCGTCACCACGATCAGGGCCGTAGTAGCCAAAGAGAAGGCAAGAAACATCGTCATGGCGATGGTTCCCCTTCTTCTTCTCCTTCATCCCATCACTCATCCTCTCCCTCCACATCTGGGCACAACCACCATGAACATAAAGGTGAGGATAAAGGTAAAAAAGACAAAAGACCTCAATGGGAAAGTCGAGAGAGAGGACAAGGACAAGGACATAGGGAGAGTAAGGAACAATGCAGACATCATAGGCATCATGAAAGAGATGATCATGACAAGCCCCTACTCCAACCCGAAGTATACTCGACCTTATGGAGGCAGTTAGGATTCCCACAAGGCATGTGAAGGATAGTTGGATCAAACAATTGGACATGAACAATATCCCATGATTTGAAGGGGGATACAATGCTGATCTGCAAAATCATTTACAGGCATTCCACGATGCTTGTGCCTTGCAGAATTTAGAAAATGAGTGGCAAAAACTTAAGTTGTTCCCAAGGACACTCACCAAGGAAGCAGAGAGCTGGTACCAGTCCTTAGAAAAGGAAACCATCAGGAGGTGGAGTACGATGCTAGAACTGTTCAACGAAAAGTATCAAACGTATTCCAGAGTGTCCAATTTTTGTAAGCAAATCCAAGGCTAGAAGCAAGGTCATTATGAACCCTTGGATGCTGCCATGGCCCACTACTAGACATTGTTACATCGTTGCCTGGGCCATGGGTACGCTCAGCGGGATCAACTTCGTCACATCGTGGATGGGCTAAGGAATGAAACTAGAAGAACCCTTGGAACTTATGCCCAAGGGAGACTCTCAAAACTTAGAGCCCATGAAGTACAAAGCTTGTTGGAGCAAGTAGCAAATGAAGAAGGTGAGCTACGCAAAAGGGAAAGTGCGGAAGAGTACAACCACAATCCCTCCCTTCGAAAGAAGGGAGTGAAATTTTGTGATGAAGAGGATGAGTCACCACTCGAAGAGTTGGTGAATTGGAAAACCTTGCCGATCCAAAAATCAACAATAGAAATAGCAGCTAAGGCAAACAATGTATGGAGTTCCTTAGACTCTAAAATTGAAACTGTCTTAAAAATTGTAGAAGAGTCTAAGGTAGAACAAAGTAGTGAAAAAGGTAAGAAAAAGTGGAGAGATTTAGGCCCTGCACATAACAAGGGTAAGGGAAAAATCACTAACTTCGATGTGGTTGTGGATTCGGATTCAAACGATGATAGTGGATGTGAGGTCTGCTGCTATGAACATCCTAAGGGATGTTGCCCAGTTATCTCACATCTGCAGGAGTCTGGGGTGTATGCGCTAAATCCAAGACTCAATCAACGGTAGGCACCCCGAAGGTTACCTTATCCACAAGGTAACCCAAGGAAGTTCCACCAACCGTTAACGTATTATCCTAGTAGAACTTCCCCACAGCCCGTCGGACAACATCAGCAGTGGCAATACCCACAGTCATGGGGGATGCCATCGCCGAAACATTAGTACCCTTACCGGCAGCCTGACCCTTATGGATATTATGTGCAGCAGTCGATTTCTCCAAGTGATTCTATGAGTCACTCAACTCCCAATCGTCACTACCAAGCTCGGGAGTACTTCAGAAGGACTCCTTCTCCTCCGAGAGACACTCCATACCCACACCATCCTCCTAATCCATCCCCACCTCTTCCACTTGTAGTTCCCATACCTCCTGATCCAACAATGCAAGGGGAACTCCCCACTCAACCGCAGCAACGTAATGTTACGAGAGCTGTAAACCTTCAACCCGTTGTTGGTTTTGACAACTATACAAAGAGAAGACCTTTCTTCAGAACCAAAAGCCCAAACAAGCTCTCACAACCACAAGTGATTGAACCTCAAAATGTCCTTCCATCAAATAAGGCTTCGGAGCCCCCTTCCATCCAACAACAAAGCTCAACACACACGGGTATGGTAACACATGCCATTACTGACTGGCTAAATGTAGGCCACCTTCCCAGGAAATTCTCTGACCCTAGAAGTCTCTTAATTTATCTCCAAGTGGCTAGGAATAAACCATGTAAAGCTCTTCTAGACTCAGGTTCCGGAGTTAACTTAATATCACAAGAGATGTATAAAGCTTGGAACCTGCCTCCACTAAAGAAGAGTAATATTTGCTTAGAGATGGCTGACCAGTCCATCACTACTCCCTTGGGAATGGTGGAGGACATCATTACCACTGTAGGTGGATGGTCATACCCAGCTGATTTCCTAGGGATACCAGTAAACAACAATAACGAAGGGGACTTCCCAATTATAATGGAAAGGGCATGGCTAAGTACAGTAGATGCATGCCTTAGGATCCACGATCTTTCCTTGGAAATTACCAAGAGAAACATTTACAGAAAGATCAAGAAGAGGAAAGTTCCATGCATCACATACAATGATTCATCAGGTGATGACATGGAGGAAATGCCTCCATGTAACAGGTGTGCCCTTGAAACTTTGAAACAAAGATGCCTGTATGTAGCAACCACACAACTAGTAGTAGACACCCTGTGGTTGACAGCTACTCGAAGGAGCAGACAAATATGCATGGAACGAACTGAGGAGACAAGCCATGCCAACAACAAAGGCATAGACACATTGGAATATGAATGTCGCCAACTTCCATCCCTTAATCTAAGATCATCAATTGGGAGAAGTTGGGCNTAATTTTTGTTTTACAAAGTTATTTAACTTTTCCAAGTTTTTGTTTTACAACTTTCTTTAACTTTTCTAGTTTTTGTTTTATAACATCATTATACTTTTTCCATTTTGTGTGTGTGTGTGTGTGTGATCCACCCTGTAAGTTGTCCCATAATAAGTGTTCGGAATGATGGTATGAACTATTTTCATATTGATTGCTAATGTTTGGTCTTTATCTTTAAGTCACAATGTTGATACTAAGGTATGTTTATTTTGATATGGCAGGCAATGAGATCACTTCATCCATCCATCCACCAATTTTTGTGGTTTCTCTTGGCTTGGAAATGTACAGTCCCTTCTAATAAAGAACTTAAACGAATCGGTGACTGGGCATTTCTCAAACTAAGGAAGGACTCAAGGATTGCAAAGGGTGTGACTTCAAGGGAACTTGATGCTTTTGTGTTGGTCATTCTCTTGGGTGCTTAGATGTTTTCTTCTTGAGTTTTCTTACCATTCCGATGTTACCCAACTTTTGGAAGCTGAGACAATAAAAATAAGAAGTCTTTGGATGGTGTGGTTCTCACACATAAAAACACAAAACATAACAAAAAAACTAAGTGAGAATTCAAAGCACACCCCTTAGACGAAATAAAATTTGGGCTACAAGCACTGGTTATGGAACCAAAAGTGTTCCCTCTAATTAAGGCCTCTCTCACTTTCCATTCTATCCTTTGTTTCGTCAGAATGGTGGTGGCTCTTTGGCAATGCATCCTTGTTATCCAAGCGGATGGTTTAGCCAAATGCATTGATGCGAAGTCACTGGAAGTGGTTGGTTTGAGGCCAAAGCTGGAATGAGACTTGCCAAGTCACATTAATCATGCAACACACAACGGGCT
Source organism: Gnetum montanum (assembly GCA_015680685.1). Lineage (NCBI taxonomy): Eukaryota > Viridiplantae > Streptophyta > Gnetopsida > Gnetales > Gnetaceae > Gnetum > Gnetum montanum. The sequence goes on along the minus strand of MNCI01034964.1, from coordinate 189,853 downwards.
GTACACCACCTTGTTCTTGGGATTCCATTCCATTCTATTTTCTCCATCCTTCTTTCCATGGTTCACCTCATTGTCGATTGTATCATTAGTGTATATATTTTGGTTGATGCATTGTTTTCTTTTTGGTAAACGCTTGTGGTTAAGACTTTAACCCTTATTCCAAATGACATTCCCCGAGCCTACGGACTCTTTGAATGTGGGTTTGTTAGGGCATTAAAGGCATGAGCCTGCTTTGGGGAGGACCCACTGACATTCCTCTTTGGAGCATTCGTTAACTTCTTTCCCTTAATATTTTGCAATTAATTTTATTTTGTTCATTACCATCTTGACATCCATTTCATCGATGCCATAGTTGTCCCTTTTTATCTCTCTTTCTTACTTCTTTTCCTTTTCCGTTCTAACGCTATCGGAGGTTCGCGATTAGTCATGGGGGTACGGAGCCTGATTTTTTCAATTTTCTCCTAGCCCCAAAATTTTTGATTTTCTTCCTAACCCCTACACCTTCGATAGTCATCATTAATATATCTCCTGATCCATATTAGCCATACCACAACCTAGCCAATGAACCTACATCGAAGCAAGGTATTAATTACATAATGATTCATTTACACTTGCTAATACAAGATTGTGTTGTGTGTGCAGATGGCAATCATACAAACAACAGATAAAATCTAGAGTTGGAGCAAACACTTGGAATGGAACAGTGCTGAAGCAGCTATGCAAGGGGCAAGATCGATAGCGCACTTATGGATGGACAATGAAGGCGCAATCTGGGCGTTGGTAGCAGCAACACTTCTTTCTCTCTCTCTTTCTCTTAGCTGCCAACTAAGGACTGATGTCATTGTAATAAGGTGTTCACCCTTGTTGTCATGAATACCATTTTTTTCAAGTCTTGTAATAATGATCCATTCACATGTCATCCCGTTAGTTCCATTTCCCTTAATGACTCCATACCTTCCCGATATTATTGTAAGGAACTCGAGGACGAGTTTTCATTCAGTCATGGGAGTATGATGAGACGCGATATCGCATGGGCCACGATATCGTGTACGCGATATCGCGGTTCGCCACCAAATCTATAAATAAGACATAGCACTCCCCTCATTTCTCATCCTAGGCTAGAAGTAGCGAAGCTCTGGCAATTTAATCACTCCAGAGATAGAATATTTTCCATGTGCCCGTAGTAGGAGTCCCCAAGTGAAAGGATCTTTATTCGAGCAGCTTTGTACCTAAATGTAAGTTGTGTATGGCAATAAAGAAGAGCTTTGTGGATAGACCTTGTAGTGCATGGAATAGGTTTATTATTTGTTATTTCCTACCTGTTATTTATTACATGCATTAGCGCGGCATGAGTACGACTTGGTTATGAGCATTGACGAATGTGTACAGCTAACTAAGGAATCGGCTACTCATCGCGATTAGATTTTCTCACCCTTGTCTCCTAGAACGCGGGATGAGTACGACTTGATTATGAGCATCTACAGATATGTACAGCTAGTCAAGGAATCGGCTGCTCATCACGCTTAGGCTAGTTAGGTGCCTCAGTATGACCACTTCGAGCACGTGCATTACGTGTGGTGATCCCAGTAACGATTAGCATTTGGTAGCCATAGTTGCATAGTTTAGGGTGTGTACGGTAAGTGGGAACGAATGCTGACGCTAGTTAATTTAGACTTAGGTCCTTAGTTAGAGTTAGTTTCTCAACCCGTCACCCTTTAGCATAGGAGATAAAACTAGAAAAGACCAAAAAAATCATATACCTTGGACTTACTTAACCATACACCATGACAACAACAAGTAAGTCTGAGAAGGCAATGAATGATTAACCCCAAGTGTTCCATGGGGCGTTTAGGCATTTAGTCTGTGGAGTTCGACCGGATCGCGCGTGCTACGCTCGTTTCGTATGGTTGAGTGTAGGGGTACCTCACCACTCATCACCTTTGCAAATTTTCTTGATTCAGTTTAATTGTGATATTGCAATCTTCTATGCAATTTTTAAGCATTAACAATATTTTGGATTTACATTGTACTTGTTCGATATTCTACAAAGTTTTTTTATGACATGTGATTTAATTGTTTTAAAAAAACTAATATATCTAAATTTTCTCTATCAGGTCCTGGCTACAAATCCATCCCCACTTTTTCTACTTTTTCTTGAGACACACGTACCCAAACACGTTCAGAATCACGAATGCTCGATTCCTGACTTCCACGAATCAGATTCTTTTGATGCATAGGTTACATCTAATCTCATTAGGTAGTGAATACCTTATTGTTTATGATGTGCATGCACGCCCATACATATGGTATATTAATATGATGTACATGCAGGCGATATTACATCGCGAGGCACTGCATTCCCATCCTATATGGGAAATAATAAAATTCATAAAATATTAGAATTCAAAGTTAGAACTCCCGCTTTGGCTTCTGCTGCGCCCACTCCCACCTCGCCTTCCGCTGTGACTCCCTTGCCTACACTTGCTTCCACTGCACGTTCTTGTGTTTTTGCGTAGCACAACAATCTTCAGGAGCACCAGCATCATCATCTCTGCTTCAGCTGCCCTCTCGGCATCATGTTATCTCCTCCTTAGGGTTAGTATTATTGACATTGTGCGATTTTCAAATTGAATCTCATTGTTGCAGTACACGTTGTTTGGGGCTTTTCATTTTTTGTTGTTCTTGAAATTGTTTGCAACGTCTGGGTATTTCCTTTTGTACGTTTGGTAGTTTTGCATACTAATTGCAAAAATGGAGATTGCATGTTCTGTTGTTTACTTCCGTTAGTTTCATGTTGAGGTACAAATCAAATGCGAATCTCAGTTCATCTCCTTTCTGAACAATGCAAGGGTATGCCAAGCCCAGTGAAGCTTAATTAAACTATGATGTCCTGCGATGGGCAGGACATCGCAGTTCACTGTTCATAAATTCTGACAGTGCCAGTGGCCATGACTTGCATGTTTATAGAATTTGAAAGTGCAAGTGGCTGCAACTCGCATGTTCACATAGAAGGCAAATTGTCAATGTGCAAATGGCTGCAAATCGCAGCCATTCAGAATGCATGTCACATGACAATGCAATTTTGATCTTTAATTCATGATGTAAACCACTATGATTAGTAGGATTTGAACAGAAGTATGTTGTGTGTACATGAGAGTCATGGCTTCTTGCAGTTCACAAAAAGTTAGCTATTAACTTATGAAATTGGATTAGTGAATATTATCAATTCTAACATCATTCTTCATTAATGTTTTTTTTCATCACAGGTTATTGTTGAAGTCTTGTAAAAACATGGAGCGTATAAAAATGATGGGGATTAGCAAAAGGGATCTTCCACATGACTAGTTGTTGTGCTTTATCTAAAATTATTTTAGAATTGATATTATAGATGTCTTAATTCAAGTATTTCACTTTATTTTATGGTAATGTTATATTTATTTGCATGAATTGTAACTATTGGCATTGTATATGAACATAATCTGCAAACAATTATAGACTTGTTAGAAATGTCCTTTCTTTTTCAAAAATTGAAGAAAATCAGAATTTATTAGTGGATGACAATGGATGAAAATTATGACAAAAATACTGTTTACAACTTTTATGAATGGGTGACTGATAGTGTGTTTGTTGTGAGAAGTATTCTACAAGCTATTACGCAAGGATAAAATTCCACCTTCAATATTCATGACATTGCAAATGTTATACAAGTTCTATGTGGTAAAGAGGGAGCCTTCAAGGATCAAAGGTGAAAGAAAACTATGATTCACCTAATCCAATATGCCCAAAATTTAAGATGAAACATGATAATCCCTTTGATTATCTAGAGCTATTGTTGCTTTCCAAATTTATGTAGTGGTCTTTATTTCCAGTGAAAGAAACAACAACAAAGATTTCTAATAATGCAATTTTACTGATGTGGGCATTAGAAAGTAACGAAAGTGTTCCATTTGATATCCTGATGACTATACTATCTAAGATGAAGAGGCGAGCAGGGTATGATAGCTAAATGATGTGAACGAGTCCATTGGCTTTCCGATTATAGTGACAAAATTATTGCTAAAAAAATATGTTCATTGTATGGTTACCTAATGATGAACCGCGATATCAAGACTGTGATATCGTGTCCGTGATATCGGATCCAACCATGCGATGTCGGATACCCGATATCGGGGCCTGTCTCCTCACCTATAAATAAGAGGTGGCACCCTTGGTTTTCACATTAGACAATTAGTCCCTTAGCCAAACTCTTGCCATTTTTTCCCTCTAGAGTTAGAATTATTTCTATGTGCCCACAATAGGAGTCATAGAGTGAACAGATCTTTATTCGAGCATTGTGTACTTGGGCACACTTTTTGTACGGCAATAAAGACGAACTTTATGATAAACCTTGCAACATTCAGAATAGATTAATTAGCGTTAATTATTATTTAATGCTTTCCTAGTTGATTAATGATTTCTCTCACCCTACAACTCTCTTAGTTAAATACACTCAGTATAACTACTTCGAGCATGCATGTAGTGCTTGGTAACTCAGTAACGATTAGCATTTGGTAAGCCTAGCAGCATTGCACTAGTTCAAGATGTGTACAACAAGTGGGAATGGATACTGATGTTAGGAGTAATTAGAACTTAGTTAATGAGTAGTTAAATTAGATTAGTTACTTAGTTATCTCTCTGCCCCTCCTTATTAGCGCAAGATATAAAACACATAAAAGCTATAAAAATCATATGCCTCAAGCTTACTTAGCCATACAACCATGACATACAAATAAGTTTGGAAAGACAATAATTAACCAACCCATTATTGTTCCATAAAGGCGCATAGGCACTTAGTTCTTGGAATTCGATCGGATCGTGCCTGAAATGCACATATTCATATGGTTGAGCATAGAGGTACCTCATCGCTCATCATTGGTACCGTTGCTAGGGACTTAGTTGTTTGTGCACTAAGTAGAACTTAGGAAATCATTCACATCGTTGGAACGAACCCTTAGGGTTGGTTAAGAAAAAGATAATAGTACATTGCACACTGAACAAAACAAGATGTCTTCTTCTTCACACAAAAGAACTTCATTGCCTAGGACTAACACAAGGAGTAATCGATGGCATGATACACATGACGTTGGTCCATCAATCCCTCAATAGTTTCATGTGGTATATATTCATCTCGATGAATATGTACTTGACTTCACCTTTATTCTCCATCAAGACAAAAAACTACATTGGTGTGACTTGGAAGGTAACATGGTGTTACCTCTCTATTGTTCAGTCCCAAGCATACTTCTTGGTGCTCTCACATGAATAGGCATGTAACACTTACACTTAGAATACATTGTGTAGAACTATGATTCGAGAGACTATCATCCCACAAAGGTGCAATGTCAAAGGGATTTGCAACAGGAGAGACACCATAAGTCTTTGAAGGAAAAATGATCCAAGGATGCCCCCCACATTTCAAGAGAAATTGAGGGTGATGAACCTGCCTCAGGTAGTCGCCCACATAATGATGTTCCTCCCCTTAGCTTTGGCCAAGGGGTTGTGTATTAGAACCTTCATTCTACTATTCATAACCCAGGTGCTAATACCAATGGACACAAAGTGTCCGAAAAAGGAACAAGGACACATGACAAAGGTGGGCATTCTAATCGCAATCACGATCGAGGCAGAGACCACTGAAGAGAAGGTAGTAGACACCATCATGGTGACTTTTCTTCTTCTTCTTTACCTTCATCATCTCCTTCACAATCTCCTTCAATGTCTAGATGCAACCATAGAGAAAAAGATCATGAGGATAGGGGTAAGCAAAGTCGAAGTCATAGATGAAACAACCAAGACAGAGGACAAGGGCACTCTAGGGAATCACGACATAGAAGAAGGGAGAGTAGGGAAGGGCATAGGCATCATAGACGTCATGAACAAGACGATTATGATGAACCCCTACTCACTACTCAAAGCATGCTAGACATAACTGAGGTTGTGAGAGTTCCAAGAAGGCACCAAAGAGATAGTAGGATCAAGAGGTTAGATATGAATAACATCCCACGATTTGAAGGGGGATATAACGTTGATCCTAAAAATCACTTACAAGCATTTCATGATATGTGTGCTTTGCAAAACATAGAGAATGAGTGGCAAAAACTTAATTTGTTCCCATGGACACTAGTAAAAGAAGCTAAAAGCTAGTACCATTCCTTAGAACTAAAATCCATTCGTAGGTGGAGTACTATGTTAGAATTGTTCAATGAGAGGTACCAAATGTACTCCCAGGTGTCTAACCTATGAAAGTAAATCCAAGGATGGAAACAAGGAAGTCATGAACCCTTGGATGCTACCATGGGCCGCTATTATGCACTATTACATCATTGTCCTGGTCATGGTTATTCACAGCAATATCAGCTACACCATCTCATAGATGGACTTAGGCATGAAACGAGAAGAACCCTTGGGACTTATGCCCAAGGAAGGTTATCTAAGCTTAGGTTCCATCAAATTCATAGACTACTAGAGAAAGTTGCTAAAGAAAAAGGTGAGCTATGAAAGAGAGAAAGTATGGAAGAATATAATTGAGATCCTTTCCTCCGGAAGAAGGGAGTAAGATTTTGTGAGGATGAGGAAGAGTCCCATTCAAAGAAATGGTGAATAGGAAAACCTTGCCTATCCAAAAATTAACATCAGAAGTATCGAAAAAGGTAGACCAAATGTGGGACTCCCTAGATAGTAGGTTTCAAACTATTCTCAAAATAGTAGAGGAGTCTAGAGAGCGAGGTAGTGATCATGACAAAAGAAAAAAGAGAGAAGCGGAAAATGCACATAACAAGGGTAAGGGAAAAGTTGCTATTATTGAAGAGGTTGTGGAATCAGATATAGATGATGATAGTGTATGTGAGATATGTCAATATGACCATCCTAAGGGATGTTGCCCTATGATCTCACATCTGCAGGAGTCTGGGATGTATGCACTTAATCCACGATTAAATAAATGGAAAACATCTTGATGGTTACCTTATCTCCAAGGCAAGCCAAGGTAGTTCCACCAACCTTTAATGTATTATCCAAGTGGTACTCTACCATAATTGATTGAGCAACATCAACAATGGTAGCATCCACAATCATAGGGAATGCTACCACCAAGGCAACAATATCCTTACCAGAAACTTGACCCATATTGATATTATATGCAACATCTAATCTCTTCACGTGACTTTGTTGGTCACGTTACTCCTCAACATCACTACCAAACCCATGAGTACTATAGGAATCCCTCTCCTAGGGGCGATATTCCACAAGTTTACCATCCTTCAAATCCAACCGGATCTCTCCCACCAATAGCTCCATTACCACCTACTCTAGCAATGCAAGGTGAACTTCCTGCTCAGCCATAGCAATGCAATGCCACAAGGGCTGTTAATCATCAACCTACTGTTGGTTCTGACAACTGTATGAAGAAAAGACCTTTCTTCAGAACGAATAGTCCAACCAAGCCTTTGTAACCACAAGCGGCTAAGTCTTTGGATGTCTCCATATCAAATAAAGATTTAGAGCCCCCTTCGAGCCTAACATCGCATTCAATGCATACGGTCATGTTAACATATGCCATTACTGATTAGATTAAAGCTAGCCACCTTTCTAGGAAATTCTTTGATCCTGGGAGTCGCTTGATATATCTACGAATTGCTGGGAATGAGCCATGCAAAGCTCTTTTGGATTTAGGTTTCGATGTCAATCTAATATCCCAAGAAATGTACAAGGCTTGGAACCTACCTTCATTAAAAATGAGCAACATCCATTTAGAGTTGGCCAACCAGTCTATCACTGTTCCCTTGGGATTAGTAGAGGACATTGTTACCACTGTTTGTGGATGGTCATATCCAGCTGACTTCATAGTGATTCAAGTGAAAAACAATAAGGGGGACTTCCCAATCATAATGGGAAGGGCATGGCTAAGCACTATCGATGTGTGCCTAGGAATCCATGATCTTTCCCTAGAAATATCCAAGGAAAATGCTTTCAGAAAGATCTAGAAGAAGAAAGTTCCATGCATTGCATATAGTGACACAAGGGGTAATTGCATGCAAAGATCATGGGTTGTGCAAAGTTTAACATTACCTACATGCAATTAGTGTGCACAAGTGATCAATATACAAAGGTTCCTGTATGCAGTAGCCACATGAAAAGAAGACACCTAATGGCTAATAGGTGATCAAGAAAGCAGCTCACTTATATGCATGGAACTAACTGAGGGTTTGACTACATAGATAGCATAGATGCATTAGAGCAAGTCCACCACCAATTTCCAAGTCCTAAGCTCAAAAAAATCAACTGGGGAAAGTTGGAAATTCCTAAGAAATTTAAACAGGAGCCCCTAGAGCTAAAACCATTACCCACCGATATGGAGTACACATTCCTTAAGAATGGAAAATCACTAATCATCAATGCAAAAATTGTTCTGCAACAAAAAGAGAGTTTGCTAAAGGTAATAAACAAGTGGTCAAAAGTCTTTTCCTAGTCATATCTAGAATTAACTGGAATAGATCCTAGGATATGCTAGCATAGGATTTACACTAACTCCTCCATGAAGCCTCGAAAACAACCATAGAGGTGATTGAACCCAAAGTTAAAGTAAGTAGTAAAAGAAGAAATCAAACAGCTTCTAAAGGCTAGGTTCATATACCCCATTGTTGATAGCAAATGGGTTAGCTCCTTAGTAATCATGCCTAAAAAGGGAGGCAAATGGAGGGTGTGCATAGATTTTAGGCTACTAAACATGGCAACATTCAACGATCACTTTCCATTGCCATTTTTTGACCAAGTCTTAAACACAATCGTAGGGCATCGCTATTATAGTTTTCTAGATAGATATAGAGGATACAACCAAATACAAATAGCCCCAAAAGACCAATCCAAAACTATGTTCACCAGTCATTGGGGAATGTTTGCATACAAACAAATGTTATTTTGCTTATGCAATGCCCCTAAAATTTTTCAATGCTTAGTTCTAAGAATATTCCAATAGTAGATAGGAAATGGTGTGGAAGTCTTTATGGATGAATTCTCCACTTATGGAGAAAACTTTGATCAAGCCTTGGACTAGTTAGAGCAAGTGTTAAAAAGATGTGTAGAAACTAATTTGAAGATCAACTAGCAAAAGAGCCATTTGATGGTCTAAGAAGGCATAGTATTTGGGCATAAAATCTCATGTACAGGGATAGAGGTAGACCCTGAGAAAATCAAAGTCATCCAAGCAATTTCCTGTCAACGGAAAACATGTCAAAGACATTCAGTCATTCCTTGGACACATTGGCTACTATAGGAGATTCATAGAGAACTTTTCAAAGATTTCCAAACCATTGGTAGAGCTAACAAAAAAGGATGTACCCTTTGAGTAGACCATGGAATGCAAACTAGCTTTCCAAACTCTGAAATAGATGCTAGTAGAAACACCCATTCTACAAGCTCTTGACTGATTCAAACTATTCCATTTCATGACTGACGAGTCCAACTATGGCTTAGGAGCTGTACTCACATAGTTAGATGACCAGAAATGTCCTTATTACATCCACTGTGCAAGTAAAAGTATTGTTGGTGCACAACTTAACTACACTACTACAGAAAAAGAATTCATGACTATAGTGTTTGCACGAGAAAAGTTTAGATACTATGTATTAGGATACAAAGTATTCATACACACAGATCATAGCGCAATCTGGTTCGTCATGAATAAGCCAATGGTAAGCCCCTGTATTACATGATGTCTTGTAATCCTACAAGAGTTTGATTTAACGATGATTGATCGTGAAGGCATCGAGAATGTAGTTGCCGATCATTTATCTCGATTGCACTGGGATAGCAAAGAGGATGAGTATCCAATTTCTAATCATTTCCCTAATGAATTCCTCTTTTCTAGTATAGTGAATAACCAATCACCCACAGAGACAAACTAGTACAGTAGCATTCTTACCTATCTCCTTACCCAAAAAACACCACAAGAGCTAGACCTTAAGAAGAAACAACAATTTCTTCATAGACCCAAGTACTTTATGGAGATTAATGAATAACTTTACAAAGTACATCCCGATGGCTTGGTTTGATGGTGTGTTCTTGATAGAGATCAATTGAGGGTTCTCCAAGATGCTCATGAGGGAACTTGTAGCGGTCATTATGCTAGAAGACGAACAACCATCAAGATCTTTCTTGCAGGGTATTATTGGCCTACCTTACGCCCATCAATTTGTCCAGTTTTGTAAGCATTGTCAACATGATGGGGGAATGATTGCTAGAATGAAGGGCCTGCAATAATGGATTCAACCGTTAGAACCTTCGACATTTGGGGAATTGATTCATAGGGCCCACTACACCAATGTCCAATGGAAAAGCTTACATCATAGTTTCCGTAGAGTACTTAACAAAATGGGCTGATGCATTTGCCATTAAAGATTGCACATCATCTACAGCTACATGATTTGTTCAACAACAAGTCATCAACAGGTTTGGTGTGCCACATGCACTTATTTTAGACAATGGTACACACTTCACAGGTGCAACTTTTCAATAGTTAATGCAACGCTTAGGGGTTGAGCATAAATTGACTACACCATACCACCCCCAAGTGAACAGTTAAGCCAAGGTCACCAATAGGGAGATTACTAAGATATTGACCAGAACCATTAGCAAGTATAGGTGAAACTAGAGCACTAAACTGAATGATGCTCTTTGGGCCTACCACTCCACATGAAAAATCCCTATAGGCTACTCTTCCTATGAGTTAGTGTATTAAAAAAATTTAACGCTCCCTATCGAAACTAAGTTCCATACACTATCCATGACATGTAACCTCAACCTTGACCTTGATCTAGCACAAAAACAAAGGTTGATAACTCTTAACTTGCTAGATGAGAATCAACTAGCTACCTTTTCATCTAATGAATTATGCAAGGCATTTAATAAACAATGTCATAACCTAAAAATTAGGAAAGTTAAGTATCAGCCAGGAGATAAGGTTCTCTACTGGAACCCACACATGTGTCACAATGTACCAAATTTCAAACACTATGGGAAGGACCTTACATTATCTATGAAACTTTTCTTTTAGGGGCCATGACCATATATAAACGTGAGAGCCTAGATAAGATACTGTTAGTCAACATGCAACAACAAATCATTTCCATGAGTTTAGGATAGCCAGAACACATGCTACCTCTGTAGGTGGGCAACCTTGCTCATTATTTTGGATCTCCTCCTTCCGACTCAGTCATCGGGGAGATGGCCACCTCTGCTAACCATTGAAGGCCCTTAGTTCTTTCTAAATTTTTGTTTTACACATTTTTGTTTTGCACATTTATTTAATCTTTCTTGTTTTTATTTTACACCATCGTTCATATTTTTACCATTTCCTTGTATGATTACTTTATTTTGTTCATCACCCAATAAGTGTTTATGATGGTGGCATGAATAATACCATATTGATTACTAATGTTTGGGTTTTACCTTTGAAATATGATGTTGATATTAAGGTATGGTTCTTTTGATTAAATAGGCAATGAGTCCATGTCATTCATGCATCCATAAAATCCTATGGTCTCCATTGATTTGGAACTATACAGTCCCTTTCTATAATAAAATTATTAACGAATTAGTGGTTGGGTATTTCTCAAACTAAGGAAAGACACACAAGATGAAAAGGGTGCAACTTCAAGGGGATTCGATGCAATTGTGCTAGCTATTCTCTTGAGTTCTTAGATGCTTTTTCCTTGGGTTTTCTACCATTCTTTTGTTCATCAAATATCTGGAAGTTGAGTACAGAAAAATAAGTCTTTGCATGATGTGGTTCTCACGCAAAATAAAAATTAGAAAAAAAAACAAGAAAGAGTGAGAATTCAAAGCACACCCCTTAGACACAATAATGAACTTGGGCTACATGCATTGCTTATGGCACTAGAAAGACATGTTACCCATGTCTAAAGGTTCCCTCTAACTAAAGCCCTTTCTCACTTCTTGATTCTCCATCTCACTCTCCTCGAAATGGTGGTGGCTTTTTGTAGAGGCATTCTTGTTTCTTCAAGAGGATAGGTTGGTCAAATGTGTTGATGCGAGGTCACTGAGTGTGGTTTGTTGAGCCTAGATTTGGAATGAGTTCTACTCAGTCACATTAACCCTAAAACACACACAAGGGACTTTACACAACCTTGTTCTTGGGTTTCCATCCCATTCTCTTCTCTCCACCTTTCTTTTCCATTTTTCACCTCATTGCCAGTTTTATCATTAGTCTATATTTTGGTTGATGAATTATTTTTCCTTGGTAAGTTCTTGTGGGTAATTTTTTAACTCTTGCTTTCAAATGACATTCTTAGAGTCTATGGACTCTTTGGTTTGTGGGTTTCTTAGGGCATCAAGGGCATGAACCTGCTTTAGGGAGGACCCACTGGCATTTGGTGCATTTGTTAACTTCTTTTCCTTAAATGTTTCCTGTAGTCAACAATTTTTTATTTCATTCCCATCCATGACATCCATTTTATTGGCATTGTTGTTGTTTCTTTTTCTCCATCTTTCTTATTTCTTATCTTTTTCCATCCTATCACTACGAGAGGTTTACTCTTAGTCATGGGGCCCCTAGCACAAATTTTTCAATTTTTCCTAACCCCTACACCTCAGGTAGTCACTAGTGTTAAATCTCTAGAATTAGTATTTTCCATAACCATAACTCAACCAATGCACATTACATCGAGGAAAGGTATCGACTGCATTGTGATTTATCTACCCTCGCTCATTTGTGACTGTGTTGTGTGTGCAGATGGTGATCATACAACAATGGACTAGGCATGGAGGAAACACTCAGGATGCATTGGAACTAGAGCATTTATAAAAGGAACAAGATTGGTGGTGTGGCTATGGATAAACAATGGAAGGCGCAATCTTGGCATCTGTAGCAACATGCCTTATTCGTTTTCCCTCTCCTTCTCTTCTAGCTGCCAAATAAAGGCTAGATGTCATTTATGTACAGTGTTCGCCTTAATGGTCATGAACACTAATGTTGTCATGTATTGTATTATTGATCCGTTCACTGGGCTCGTTGAGTCTGTCACACCATTCCACTGTCAATGGTCATTCAGTCAATAATCTCATACCTTCTCAATATTTTGTAAGGAACTTGAGGATGAGTTTTCATTCAGTCATGGGGGTATGATGAATTGTGATATTGGGACCATGATATCGGATCCAACCATGCGATTTCGGATACCTGATATCGAGGCCTGTCTCCTCACCTATAAATAAGATCTGGCACCCTTGGTTTTCACATTAGATATTTAGTCACTTAGCCAAATTCTTGCCATTTTCCCCTCTAGATTTAAAATTATTTCTGCATGCCTGCAATAGGAGTCATAGAGTGAATGGATCTTTATTTGAGCATTGTGTACTTGAGCACACTTTGTGTACGACAATAAAGACGAACTTTATGATAAACCTTGAAGCATTCAAAATAGATTAATTAGTGTTAATTATTATTTACTACTTTCCTATTTGATTAATGATTTCTCTCACCCTACAACTCTCTTAGTTAAATACACTCAGTATAACTACTTCGAGCATGCGTGTAGCGCTTGGTAACCTAGTAACGATTAGCATTTGGTAAGCCTAGTAGCGTTGCACTAGTTCAGGATGTGTACAACAAGTGGGAATGGATACTGATGTTAGGGGTAATTAGAACTTAGTTAATGAGTAGTTAAATTAGATTAGTTACTTAATTATCTCTCTCCCTCTCCTTACTCGCACAGGATATAAAACACATAAAAGCTATAAAAATCATATGCCTCAAGCTTACTTAACCATACAATCATGACATACAAGTAAGTTTGGGAAGAAAATGATTTACCAACCCATTATTGTTTCACAAAGGCGCATAGGCACTTATTCCTTGGAATTTGATCGGATCGTGCATGAAATGCTCATATTTGTATGGTTGAGCATAGGGGCACCTCATTGCTCATCACCTAACTTAATGGAATTATCCTCCTAGATCCTAAAAGCATAGTGAAGACTACATCAATGTCCAACAAGGGTAAGACCTTCTATTTTCTAAAAGAGCCTGAAAGCCAAGTTGCTGATGATAGTTGCCAACATGAAAAATGCTCTCACCAATCCATCAATGATATGTTGGAACAAGTGATGAAGACATTAAATAATTAATCTCAAAGAAATTCAGTAGTTTGGAATGTTGTGGAGGAGCTAAAATCAAGTAGGTCATGTCTAATAGAAGAAAACATGCAATTGAAGGCCAAAGTTGAGAATTATGTCGCTAAACAAAATATTTGTATCTAGAAGTTACTTTCTAAGAATGAAAAAATGGTGAAGCAAATATTTACAATAAATAAAGAAATTATCTCCTTGAAAAAAGCTATAGAGGATGTTTATGACAGTAGAGACATCAATGGTAGTGCAGTAAAACCTATTAGAGGTTTCTGTTGTGTCATAAAACCTTGTAGTTTGAATTCATTATTCATATATTTTGAAAAATCTAATGGTTGTTCTACTATACATGTGTTGAACAAAAATGATTGATATACTAGCAATGAAAGATACTAGAAGATTATTTGATTAAGTTGAAGGAGACAACAAAGAAACATCCAAACAAGATCATCCAAACAAATGAACATGTATATAGACTTATTTGGATCACTTCCTTATGTTTGTTAACTTCCATCTTATAAATGTTCATTTGTAGTTGATGTAGACTTTGGCAACCCAATTGATCAACCTTCTAGTATAGTTGAGATAGTGAAGCCTATAGACTTCATCACCCTAATTTGTCAATCATGTGTGATAATTGATAGAGTGATGCAATTGCTTATCAAAGGTAATTTAGACACTGAGATGCTTGTTATGTCACTATTTCCCCCATTTGTTGCTACAAGATCATCTTTCAAGTCTATATACCAACTTGGGTGGAAACAATGGCTTGATGATGACGTTATTGATGTGTATATCATGTACCTTAAGTAACTTCAAAAATCTATTATTGCTTGTCAAGCCTTAGTAAAATATTTTGTATGTAATACTATTTTTGAAGGTTATGAAAAGTTCCTTGAGAGATAGATGACACAAAGGGAAAATAACTAATTGAAACATAAAGCAAAGAAATCCACCAAAAGACATATCA
The DNA here is from genome assembly GCA_015680685.1 of Gnetum montanum. Lineage (NCBI taxonomy): Eukaryota > Viridiplantae > Streptophyta > Gnetopsida > Gnetales > Gnetaceae > Gnetum > Gnetum montanum. The sequence continues at coordinate 174,702 of MNCI01034964.1, read as the reverse complement.
ACAATGTTGAAAGTGATACAATTTTGGAAGAAGAGGTTGATGTGTTCATGGGAGACAAGGACTTCATCGAAGAGGTTCAAAATAAAATTTACTGGGATGAATTCTTGAATTGAGGCATCCATTATTTTGCACCCATTTAATACTCATAGGCATTGGGTGCTTGTGTTTGTAGAAACATCCATGAAAAAGATGTTTGTGTGTGATTCATTACATTCTTCCCAACATGTAGCTACTATTCAAAAGTTATTGTCAAGGTTTGTTGAATTTTCATTGAAAAGTGATTCTTCAATGAATGAGAGCATAGTCTAGGTGAAGGGAAAATGAAAGAAGATACCTTCAAAATGGAGTACAGTAGCTATGCAAGGTATGTCCTTGTAAGAAAATGGTTATGACTACAACATGTATACAATAATGTTCATGCACCATTTGGTTTTTGGAAAAGGAATAAAATTCATTAGAGAGTTTTTTTCTATGTATCAAAGTACCATGATATAGGATATTCTTAGTTGTTCAATTCTTGATCAACCATGGACAAAAATATTTTTATAGCATCTTGTATGTGAGGATTGTATTGAGCATGGTCCTTATCCAGCTTTTGATGTAAAAAAAAAAACCAATGATGTAAATTCTTGGTTTCCACCTTTAATAAAAGGAAATTTTTTTGCACATGGGACAACAATGTATTTATCCTAAGGTATTTGATTGGAAATATATATGGTGTTCATTTGTTCCATATTCTAATTATTATTATTCCTAAATTTTAGAAATAGAATCTATATCATAAGTTTTAATATGTATTTATTGAATCATTTTCTTCAAAGAAATATTTTTCTATAATATATATAAGAAATATGTGTTTCATTGGATCCTATCCACATGTTTCTTCAATTCAATGTGTGGATGATCAAGTGCGATGACATGCATTTAACAACAATGTCGTATTGAAGATAATGTGTGATGATGTGACTCGCAATCTATCATAGTATGTTCAAAACTTGTTTGGTTTTCACCTATACTTCAATGTGACTAACCTATACATTGCATGAACACATACTGTATAATGATCCAACTATGTGATCTTGCAACTCACACAAAATGTTAGGCTAATAGGCCACTACAAATCACATGTTTTCACATTGGGAAATAGAAACCTTAGTTTACTAGTGCAAGCTAATGAAATTTGCAATTTGTTATAGTTCTTAATAGAAACTTATTTTCACCTCAATTTACCAATGTGAATGGATGTGAACCAAAGTTAGTCGCATTACCAAATAATGGTTACTATGAGCATTTGCGACCCGCATGACCTAAGATAGCTACGGATTTCATATGTCCTCTATGCATAATAGAAACTAGTTTTTACCAATGTGAGGTGATGCAATCAATATTTTGGATTACATGTGCATGAGAATTGCCTAAGCTCACACTATGTACATTTTTCAGGTTTGTTGGAAAATTATTCTCCTAAACTAATTACTAATGAAAATAAAGAACATTTTACATGGTTATGATAAAGTAAGTTCATTGTGTGTGACATATTTGGAATGTTTCAAATAGATAAAATGCATATCTTGTATTGTAAAAATGGATGAACTCATTCACATTAAATATGTTGTGACAAATTGTTCTTTACAAAAATGACAAAAAAACATGTTAGACATTCAGTTAATAGTTGATTGATTACATAAAAAACCATAACAATGTACATGGTTTTCAAAAATACAAAAGAAAAAAAGAGAGTCAACAATGACTCTATTCAGTGTCATTGGGGTATGTATCCTCCTCCATAGCTTCTGTAGCACCAATGTTTAGGAAATCTTGTTCAGTCACTATGTCATCAACCTACTGAGCAAGGTTATCTATCCTCTAAGTTGTATCCAATGGTATTGCCTCTTTTATGTGTTGTGGTGTGGCCATGTTCATCAACTCAGGGTCAAGAGTGTCATCCAAAAGCTCCCTTGATCTAATGTCTCTATGCACTACTCTCAACTACTCAAATGTATGTTTAGCTAGTTTTCCATAGTTGATGACAAGATAGGTCTATCTCCTTTTTAGATGGTTAGAACGTTGATGCATTTGAGATTCTAATGCATCCATGCATGCATTATTCTTGCCTCCATTGCCTTCAAGTATTGAAAAATGGTAGCTCCATGTCCAAAATGTTGCTACTGCAATGGATGAAAAAAAATTGCATGGTGTTGTTCACCATTACCATAGTACTCATTCTATTCAACCTTGACACCATTCCTTGGCACTTGAGGATCAAGGAACCACACCAAATCATTAAGACAAGTTTTAGGGACCCATTGAGTATAAAATGCAAATCCCAAATGAGGTAGCTAGTTCTCATTGAATACGTACAACTCCTCTAGATCATGATTTGGAGGTGGAATTTTCCAATGGAAGAAAAGAGCCGATGCAACTAATGGAAATAGAATTTTCAATGCATCCTTGGTAAGGATTCTCATCCTCCTAAGAAAAATGTGGGGGGTAGTTCAATGAATAGTCCCCTTCCAAATCAAGTAGGATCATCAACACAAAAGACATGACATGCATGTGATGGCTAATGGCAAGGAGATTGGTGTGAATGGCCCTCACAAGAACTCTCCATTCAGGGTAGAAGTTCTTATAGGTTCAAAATGTCTCATTAGACTTCACCTCAAGAACCATGACAAGCAACTATGTTTTTTTGTTTGAAGATGCAGTGGTGAAAAACTGCAATGTGTGAACCAACAACTATGTCAATTGTGATAGCCATGATATTATGTATAATTGGAAATCTTGAATCACCTATGTGTACAATCACAAATGATGTCGCACCTTAAATATGAGACATATAGAAGTGTTGTGCCTCCTCCTCATAATACTCTAGTCCACCACTCATGATGAAGCCAACGACTTGCTCAATTAGCATGGCATGCATCTCTGGTCATACTAGTTGCATCAAAATAGGAACGTTTCTAAGACTTCGTATTGAGGTTGTCCTAAATTATGCCTACTAATGCTTACATTCCTCTTGTGCCTCCCACTCATGAGCTTGGTGATACTCATCCTACTCTCTTTGAACAACTTTTGCAATAGCTTGGAGGCCAAGTTGTTGCTAATCCTATGTATGCCTTCTTCCCTCTTGGTCTTGTAGTCTACTAGGCTTTCTTTAGTTGTTTGCTTGTGTACTACCTCTTTGTAAAGACAAAATGCAAAGCATTAAGAATTAAAAAACTTAAAAATCATGTAAAAAAACATTACCTATCAAAGCTATGAGCCTAGCCACCATATGTTTAATGCTTAAAAAAATAATAGTAAATGAACAAAAGAAAACTCAACTTTCTAAGAGAAACTAGTAACTACCCATCACTCTAGTTAAAAATGTTCTAACTTTCGAGTATCTTAATCATACATGACAATTTTTTTAATAATAAATTTTTAAAAAATTAAGTAACCTATTAACATTCACTAACTAATAAACATATATGTTTATCTTTTCTATTTCTTCAATGTACTTGGTACCACTTGCTAACTTGAAATACTCCTACTTATTGGATTTATACTCTTCACCTTTCACCCTATCCACATGCTACTGATCTAATAAGCCTGGTCATTTTACAAGGGATTGCCAAAATACTACAATTGGATATGGCAATAGTGGAGTAAGGGTAGGCTTTAACAATTCATGGACCAATGGTAGTTCTACATCTTACTACAAGTGTGGTTAACTCGGTTAATGGGAAAGAGATTGTCCAGCTATAGCTGATATTCCTTCTACCTATGGAATGGCTAGGCAAAGGATGTGTGGATGCTATGGTGTTGCCTACTAAGCTATCTAAACATTTTCATTTGATTTACATGCTAGTGTTTTATGCCATATCATACTTGTACAAAACCATGTAAAGCTAATGTATTGAACATATGTTTTACTTGTTTCTCACTAGTCTTTCAAATGGTAAAACTAGTAGTCTAATTCATGGTCAAACTTGTAGTGTAATACATGGTGCACACAAATTATTCATAGTATGAAACTTTAATTTTTATTTGGTGGAGCTAAATTTGACAAGCAAAGTATGAATTTATTGTACTTGATTGTGCTTTGATTTTTTTTAAAGCATGATGTTATGTGGTATGGCTTTTTCATTTGAGGAACACCCAGTTACTATGCGTTTATGCTCATTTTAGTGTTGCACGATGACTGGTGGAGTTCTATACAGATAGCTGTGTATTTTTGTATGTGGTAGATGTTAGTACAAAACAAAAGATTATATTTGCTTTAGTTCTGTTATAGTGAGAGGTTGCTGAAATGTCATAAAAAAACTTCATAGAGACATTTTTACCTTCCAAACAATTTTGATTATGTGAACACAATAAAGTAGGGACAGAGCTTTGTTATGGTAGACCCAAAATACCAAAAAATTAGATGAGAAGATAGGAATTCTTCTTAATTAGTAGCACATCATCTTGGACTTTCAAGATGCAGCCATATAAGCCTTGAAGATTATTAATTTGAAAGCTCTAGAACAAGAAGAACATTGGCGCATGCCTTGCTTTGCTATTTTTTCATTCAAGAGTGGTAAATACTTCTCGGTCAACATCAAGTTCTGAAATTGTTTTAAGACCTCAGATGGAATTGTTGAAGCCAAGTTGGAGACTACTTTTTAAGCTTGGATTACTATGTGTAGATGCAATAACAAGAAACAGAAGAGGGATGAAGTCAGTGAAAAGAACCTAAATTATCATATCTCATTTTTACGTATTTGTGCGTCCTTATTGAATGCAATTTTATTTATCTTTAGATAGTTAAATGCATCATTGAAAATTTGTTTAAGGTTTTTATTTTAGATTTGAGGATTTGTAGTCTAAAAATTCCATTGGATATGAGGGAGACTAAAAACCCTTGAATCAGCATTATTCTTCAAGGACTAATCATCGACGTAGCTGCTGACTAACATGTTAAACCAACGCTACGAATTGTATCGCACTACCAAGGTTATACCCAAAAAATTCTAGAATGAACTTATCCTATTTGTCATTGTTGTGTGTGCTTAGGATTTCTGCAGTCAACAAGCAGCGGCAACTACAGTGATGTTCCTCTAGGTGCGCACTCATTCTCTACAGATAATTGCGGTGGTTGAAATGTGATTTTGTTGTGACAGCCCTATTTTTATATTTTTTATTTTTTGTGTGATGCGAGCTCAGTGTGAGTCACAACAACATCGCATTTTAAAATTGTCAAATGTGTCTTGCAAGAAACACTACAGCCTGCAGTTTAATGAAACATTGCGGGTTGCACTTGTTCGCACTGTGAAGAACATGTCCCTAGTTTCTGTTTATAAATACTACATGCGACTCGCATGTGTGGGTAGTATCTGAATATGAGCATCTTGTGAATATTAGTCAAAATTAATGCACCCTGCATCCAGCTCACAGTTTGCATAGATTTACTATGTCTTGCACGAAATACTGCAAATCCTAGTTCGACGATAGATTGCAACTAGCGTGGAATCATACTATGTAGAAAAGTTTGCTATTTTGGATAATGAATTCATGCTTGCCACGTGCATTTGCACAAACTGATTGCAAGAATCATGTAAGAACATTAATCACGCATGCAAACTCCTACCACCTGCGTGCAAGTTGCGGTTGGAATGTGATGCGAAACGCATGACATCACAGTCTAGAATATGGCCAATTGCTTATTATAGAACATCCCAGACAGAACATCAACCGAAAGGCATGAATTACCATTTCATAATAAAGTTAAATAGAATCAAAATGAGTATATTTGGAGACAAAAATAAATCAAAACTTTTTTTACTCTTTGTATTTGTTATAATAGGTGTTCAAGTCCATACATCCAAAGAATACAACATGCTTACAATAAGAGATAACATGATTGGGGACAAAGTTTGTAGCACTTGAGAAAAAAAATTTGCATTCTATGCAATCCTTAAGGCAACAAACATCATAAACTACTCTTCATTATGCAGTTAAGGCATTTCACTACTGTAAATTTGAATTTGAGGGGGAGAGTTCCAATTGTAACCTTGACAATCTTCATCACATTCTACAAATTAAAAATAAGAATTGTTACATTGTTACACTTAACAATAGTAAATTAGATATTCATATTTAGGTAAATAGTTTTCTATGACATTTTGGAGTAGATAACATTTGTTGTCAATATTTTTTAGGGCTATCCCAACTCAACAATGTTTTGCTAGTTGCCAAACCATTTTCATTCACTGAAAACAAAAACTTTGATTGAATCTCTTCAACATATTTCTCAAGTTCTATAATACCTTCTCTATTATTGGGCATATTTTTTGCAAAATTTTTGAATGCCTTTTTCAATTTTGCTATTTTTTTGTCTAGTTTGCATTTGCATTGTCCTCAAATGCTTCAAATTTATCATCTAATTCTTGAACATCATTTTTGTTATGCTAATGGGAAGATACTAAATTGCTATGTACCACATTTCTATTTCATTTCTTAGTGATTGATCCAAATGTCTGAGGTATCATCCCTAACTGTGATGCCTTATCATGGCTTGGAAATTCATGAGGCATAAATGAATTTAGCTCAATAAGAATTCTTGAATCGAAATACTCATCTCTGAAGAAGAACTTATATGCATTGTTATGTCCCTTGACTAATAGCAAAACTTTCATTGAATTCTTGCAAAAATGATTAAGGCTAGACCATCTACACTCACAAAAAATACTGAAGGAGAACACCTTTGACATCTTATACCAAGTATCTCATTCCAAAGAATTTTGACTACGCACAAAATATTCATCTTCTTTATCAAGGACTTGTTTACAATCATCATCATACACTTCAATAGCCTTTTCCCATGAATTCTTATAGATTTTTCTATCCTTTCTATTTATTAAATACCCTACAACTTTAATTAAAAATGCCATAATTATCAAGAATATTATGTTTCTTTAAAGATTTATCCTCTTTTCTCTGTGCAAAGATACAGAAATATTTTAAATGCTAAACATCTCCAAAGTAGAATTGCATAGGAAGTTTGTTTTGCTCAATTGGAGGATTAGACATATTGAGTTCACAGTTATCATTGTATTTTTCCTTTTGCTCAATCCTATTATATAGCTTTGTAATGTTTGTTGTAGTAATTGTGCAATGCATTCCTTCATCAACATCTACAAAATATATAAACTTTTATTTTAACCAATTTATGTTTATCAGTATATATTATTTGGAATGCAAATAGTGATGATAACTTAAAAAATAAAAAAAATAATTGAATTCTACTCATAGCCTTTTTAACTGCTCCACTAGCTTATATATATCAATTGGCCAGGATGATTTTTTTTAAAAAAATGATGTTAACCAAGCCCGACTACTAGGTGAGGTAACAAGATAACTAAAAATGGAATCACTCATCCCTCCTCAGTTTTTTTACCACTTAATTTAGTTTTACCCTCTCAGTCAAGTTTGCTCTTTCTTTGTTTGTTCATGCCATTTTTGACCATTATTTATGGAAGAGATTTATTATAGAACACTCTCTTCAAGATGAACAACAACAATCATCTACTACAACAAGTAATGCAATTCATGGAAGTCGTGGAAGTGGGTGTGTGCATCAGCATGGCCGAGGTAGAGGATGACCACAAATTATAGAAACTAAAAATCTAGAATCAATGACTATAGAGGAGAGAAGAGGATTTCTAAAATGACAAGCAAAATGAGGTAAACGAGAATGGCAACTAATTCTACGAAATTCAAGAGTATGTAATTTATGCATTTTTAATATTTTTTAAAAAATATTTATCATAGGGAAATCTTCTCATTTTATTTACATACTTATATTGCATATATATTTTTTAGGCAGTGTCAACTTCAAATCCCCTCTCATCACTTGGAAATTCATCCAATGTAATGATCCACATTATTGATACTAATAATGTAAATAATCAAGAAGAAATGCAGGTTGGTGTTTGCCCATACTCAAGTTGGTACATATTTTAATTCAATTTGTAGTTTAAATTTTAAATTTTTTTTTGCAGGACATTAGAAATGTATTTTTTCTTGTTAATCAAGCAACGTCTATTCCAAAAATTACACACGAAGAAGAACAACAATTACAAGAAGATCAGAAACAACCACATTATAATGAGAGTAAGTGTCGAAAGAGGCAACGTCTACAGGAGGAAAATTTATTTCATTGAATAAATGAAGCTATAGATGTTGTTAGTGCACCAACAATGGAAATGCCTTCTTCAAAACCTATTCAGTCTTTCCCAAGATTGCAAAAGGCAAGTACAAAAATTGCTCAAGCAATACATAATGTTAATACTATAGTTAGAAGTTTTGCAAATCCACATTCCTACAATGTATGCAACAAAATGTTTCTTGACATATTATTGGATTCAACCAGAAGTAGAGGACCCATATGCAATATGTGCATTAATGAAAAGAAACATAATATTCTTGACAGTTTTGGTTGTAAAATCAAACGATTTTCTATTGAAAATAACATGGATCCTGGTATCCAACCACCTATCTTAGGCTGTTTAACTAAGCTTGAAGAAATGTTAATTGCAAAAATCAATCCCATTTTACAAGTTACACATGTATTTGGTGGATAGTTCAAGTATAAAGGTCATACAATTAGCTTTGCTCAGGATGTCACATAGATTACTAAAGACTTCCTCTTAGAATTACAAATATCCCTTTCTTGATATTGAAAAGAGAAGACCAAATGGGCACCAAGTATAATTTCATTGTCAACAAGAGACAAGTTTATGAAGCTTTGATTTTTAAGAAGGCAAATGATCTGTACTATCAAGATGTCAAGATCGATATGCATGCATTAGATGACATTGCTAATACTGGTGTTGTTAACATATTCCATAGCATTCCTTATATTTCAATGAAAAGGATGGAGAAATGAGATTGCATTTTCAAGGTTCTTTGCTTCAGATAGATGAAGAAAACATTATTAGTCACACATCATCAGTTGCACAATGTCTTGGGATTGTAAGAAAGGAAATTAATTGGATAAGAGCATGGATTCACAATTCATCATTGCAGGATTTAGATGCTGCTCAGTGGCCTTCCATGTCTAATTCTCCTATTAATGAGTTTAACTTGATGAGGTTGTTTATGATGGCATTTCCAAGTCTTTTTCCTTGCAATTTTCTTGAGAGAAGGGCTAAAGATGTTAAATTGCATGAATATGAAAAACATATTATTCACTATAAAGAAGGTAAATTTGGATGCCATAAGCGATTCAGGTAAATATTAATTCTCCATTTGTTTGTTATTATCATTATTCATAATGTTTTTTTATAACATTTAAGCAACAATGTGTGATTTATTTGTAGGTATTATATCTATAATATCATTAGAAAGAGACAGACAATGGTATCTACCATTGTATTTTTTTTAAATATTGTTGATGCATCCAGAACTATTGAAGAACTACAAGAACAATTGAATAATGCTCCATCACATGTCATTGTTGATAATTTAATGTGATATGGTATATCCATTCATGATACACTATCTTATTGGAGAAAATGTAAAGTAGAGCTAACTGACATCGTGAATCAATTGGGAACACCTACTTTTTCTTTACTCTAAGTGTAGTAGATCTCTATTGGCCTGAGTTGCATAACCTAATGGAAGGATATCCACAAGAGAACTCATCTAAACTCAAATGTTAGAGCAACGTAATATCATAAAAAATCCACATATAGTTGTAGAGTTCATGCATCATCGTCCTTTCTTAAAATAGTTTTGATGAACAAGTTCCATGTTGTTGACTATTGGATATGATATGAGTGGCAGCATCGCAAATATCCACATGTGCATGGTTTCTTGTGGATACAAGGTGCTCCAAATGTAGTTGAGCATGATCATAATGATCCTTACGTCATGCATAGGACAAAGGAATTTTCTGATTCAATTACAAATGCATGGAATCTAAGATTTATAGCTAATGAACATCCAAATAATGTAAATTCTTATTTATATTTTCTATTCTTTACACAAAGCTTTTTTGTTGATATTGCTTAGAATACAAAGAAATTAATTTCTCCATTGTTACTTCTTTCAATTTCTCTTCTCACTTAGGCTTTATGTGTAAATATGTTATGTCATCCATGTGAGTTGATTGTTGAACAACTACAATGTATGGATCTGGAAATTGATTATGCTAATTTGCTTAATGCTATTCAAAGACATACTATATACAAACCGAGTGCATGCTTACGAAAACGTAATGACAAAGGAGTTTGTAGGTGCCACTTTTTAATCAAAATGTTGTATCAGTACTATTTCCTCATTATTGCATTCATTTTTATTAGCAAGTAAACTTTAATTTATCATGGAAAAAAATATATAGATATTCAACTTTTGTATTTTTCAATTCTAGGTATAGTGTTCCTTGATCATTATATTTAGAATCAACTCTGAGAGATCCAAAAAATAATAATGAGATTACATATGTTCCTTGAAGAAACAATTTTGGCTTAATGTTCATAATAGAATGATGCTTCAGACATGGAGGGAAAATACAAATTTTCAGCCAGTAATGTCACGATATGGTGTCATAAAATATATCACAAAATATGCAGCTAAAATAGAGAAGAAATCACAATCTTTTCATGACATGTTATTGTAAATTTCTAAGTCAAGGGATCCTCATGAAGATGCTCTATCAGTCTATAGAAGGCTCATGATGGATGCCACTATAGATAGAGACATTGATGCTATGGAGGGTTGTCACATGTTGTATGTGCTTTCATTGGTAAATTGTAGTCGTGTTTTCCACACACTCAATGTTTCTCAAGATGTGTACAAAAAAGTTTAAATTAATTCAGATGAAACTAATGAAGTTGAAAACTACACAACTCTTATTAATATGTATCAGAAACATTTGGTTTCGATGGAGGGTGTCTCATTACTATAGAATTTTAAAGAGTACAATTGCAACATGAATAATAAGTCCAACCCAAATTGGAATCCATGTCACCAAGAACTAGATGCTATTGTGAAATATTATCTCAAGTTTCTCATCCCACCAAACCAAGGAGAAAAAAATGGATTGAATACTGTTGGGCCATGTTGTTGTTACATTATCCATTTAGAAATGTGAAGTGAGGTCTTGGTTCTAATGATGAGGATAATGAAATGAAGTGGTTTTCTATTCAACATCTATATGTAGCATTAGAGATTAATACTGATGAAGAATTCTAGCAAGCTTTGGAGGAAGAAAGATAATTTGTAGATGTAACTCCCTAGGTGCAAGATCATGAGGAATATGATTTTAAAATCCTCAACCATCATCTCTTATCAACAAGTCATTTTCAAAGAATAGAAGTGGAGATGCTTGGGCTACAAGATGTTGATAGAATGCATAACTGGATGTTACAGTATTTGGGAGAGGATGTTACAAAATTCACTGCAAGTTTTATTGCTAGCAATAGATCATCTCGGTCCATGATTGTTATTGATCATGACTACAATGCCTATGATTCTGATAAGCTAGGTGCAAAGCAAAAGTACTACAATAAATTTGTAGGCCACATGATGTTTTCATAGTCAACAGATGAAGTTGTTTCCCCTTTGAGAATTATTATCTAGGGAACAGCTGGTACGGGAAAGTCATTTCTCATAGACACACTTAGTAATGCTTTCATGAAATACTATAATGAAAAACATAATGCTTTACTTGTAATGGCACCCACAGGAGTTGCAGTATTTGACATTGATGCAACAACCATTCATTTTAATTTGAACATTGACTACAAAGATAAATTTTTGAATGGTTGTTGCATCAATTTATGAAATGAAATGGTTACCTTTACAGTTGGCATGAACCATGACTATTCATAAATTTCAAGGAATGATACTAGATAAGGCTACTATTAACATTATTTCAAGAGAAGTTACAGGTCTAATGTTTGTTGCATTATCTAGTGTCAAGGCCATTGATTCTTTGAAGATTCATCCTCCTTTCTCTGTGCAAAGATACAGAAATATTTGAGATGCTAAACATCTCCAAAGTATAATTGCATAGGAAGTTCATTTTTGCTCAATTAGAGGATTGGGCATATTGAGTTCACAGTTATCATTGTATTTTTCCTTTTGTTCAATCCTATTATATAGCTCGTAATGTTTGTTGCAATAATTATGCAATGTATTCCTTCATCAACATATACGAAATATATAAACTTTTATTTTAACCAAGTTATGTCTACCAATATATATTATTTGGAATGCAAATAGTGATGATAACTTAAAAAATAAAAAAAATAATTAAATTCTACTCATAGCCTACAAAACCACTACACAAGAGAACTTACGAGTCTAACGTTTGTTGCATTATCTAGAGTCAAGGCCATTGATTCTTTAAAGATTCATCCTCCTTTCTCTATGCAAAGATACAAAAATATTTCAAATGCTAAGCATCTCCAAAGTAGAATTANATATATATCAATTGGCCAAGATGATTTTTAAAAAAATGATGTTAACCAGGCCCAACTACTGGCCGAGGTAACAAGATAACTAAAAATGGAATCACTCATCCCTCCTCTATTTCTCTACCACTTATCCAATTTAGTTTTACCCATTTGGTAAAGTTTGCTCTTTCTTTGTTTGTTCATGGCATTTTTGACCATTATTTATGCAAGAGATTTATTTCTTATAAACACCATGAACAAACAAAGAAAGAGCAAACTTGACTAAGAGGGTAAAACTAAGTTGGGTAACTGGTAGAGAAACATTTAATTTTTATTGCCATAATATTTCTTACTAAACCAACATTGGTTTCCATACCAACCAAGCCTACTTTCCCCTCCTTTTTGGTAAAGGTTGGAAACCTACCAAAACCATCTTTGGAAATTGCCAAGTTTCCATTTTGGGCTTAAAACTTTTCCCCCTTTCTTTGATGTTGGAATAAGAAGGTATGTGTTTTCAATTATCTCAGATTGCCTTCTTTCCCTCCTTTCCAGACCTAGCGTAGAGGCACTTGGGAGGTCAATTTGGGTGGAGTTTAAAGCCAACATTGTCAATATTCTATTTCTGGTAAAGGGGTAAACCCCCCTTATCCCCCACTTACTAATTATAGTAAGTATATCATTTTTAGTCATTTTCATTTCCTCTAAAATTTTTTGAATTCCATTCATTGGAATTTACTCCTATCTTAACATTTATAGCCTATACTTAAACAATTCTCAGCACTATAACCATGCCTTTTCAAAAATCCACCAAATTTTCCTTCACCTTCGCTACTAAAGATCATAACCAACAAGTCATGAGGGTGCATGATCCTAAAGACCTTCTAGTCATTAAGTATAGGTAATCATCAAGAGTCAAAGGGGAGAGCCCTGATTTTGCAACCATTAATGAAGACCACTATAACTTCATTTGTATCAAAATTCAAGTAGGTACGCTAGTTCCCCAAATCAAAGCCAAACCCAAGAGGGAATTTTAGCTCATACATAGGGATGGGAAAGAATATAGCCCTTCCCTATATGAAGAAATTCCTCTAAATAATGTCTATTCTAATGTCCTAGCCCAATTGATTGCCATAGACAAGGAAGATGACCAGCCTACTTTTGAGGAACAATAGGAAGAAGAGGATGAATTTAGGGTAGAATCTAAGCTTGAAAATATCCTTCGAGGACTATTCAACCAAACATCCCCCAATGTCATAGAACCTTCCCCTAATGCCTTTATTTTCTCCATGGGCATGATGCCACCATCTTCCACTCCTTCATGTCCTACTATAGTAGACCCTACGCCGATTGTGGTTACACATCACACTTAGTCAATGCCACAAACAACAAATAATAACATATCAATATCATTTGCAACATAGCCATGAAATAAAAAAATCATCAAGGGTGGGTTTTACCACCGCAAATCCAATAACTACTCACATGGGGTCATAATGGGACCCCATGCAACACAAGGATCACACACTACATTTGCCCCATTTGTTCCTCAAGTACTAGCACAAACATCTTTTCCTTTTTCTTGACCCACAAGCCACAACCATAGCGTAGCCTTTTTCTTCTATCATGTAACCCATAACAAGGTGACAAGCCTCACAACAAATATCATAATCTTATGTGCATACCTCGCAAGCTATGGAACCATTGCAAGGCTTAGATCAAGCCTTCTAAATGATCCAAGACCTAATAGAGGAATTGAAGTGGCTTAAAGCCTTTACCAAACAAACCATCAAGATTATGGACTTCTACTAGGACAATCCCATAAGTCCTATAGTGGCACCCTTAACACTTTCTCCTGGTGTCCCCATTTCATAATTTAGCAAATATAATGGAGGGGGTAACCGTAATACTCACATCAATACATTTTGATCTAAATGTTTGCTCTTGCACCCATGGCCTCACACCATCATGAGGATTTTTCCTATGTCTTTGATTGGAAAAGCACTCAATTGGTATCATGCATTATCCAAAGGATTTATATCCTCTCTTGAAGAATTAAGCCCAATTTTTCAACCACTTTAAGTATAACTTAAAGCCTAAAACAATGCTTGATCAAATCATGAAGGTTAAGCAAGGGCCCTTAGACCCCATACAAAACTTCATTCAACAATGGAATGGACTGCTAAATGAAATATGAGAGGCCATAGCCAAAGCACACTTTTTAGCCATATTCAAGGGAGTAGTTAATGACTTAATAAAGTAAAATATACTACCTTGATTCATGGTCTCTTAGCTAACCATTCTCACAAGCTAAAAACATACAGGATGCTGCAAAGGGCAACCATGATCTAGCCTATATATAATATAAAACCCAACATGCTCGAGGAGACAAAGAAAAGAGCAAACAAAGCAACACTACTATAGCAATTATAGCCAAGGAAAAAAAGACCATGAACCAAGGGCCAAAGGTGAACCCACCTAAGGCCCCCACCAATGACCACAGTAACAAATTGTTAACTTCTAGGACTAATACATCAACAACAAATAGACCTAACTTCGAAAGGAAGGACAATTCTAAGTACACTAATTTTCCATAGAAACCATCCAAGTTTCCTGATCAATTCTTAAGAAGCGGGCACATGCAACATAAACAAATGACTAAAGCCACTTGAACGAAACATTAATTCTTGTGTGAGATAGCCAAAGATCCCTCTAGGTAATGAAATATGATCCCCAATTTCTTAAATACTTCAAGCTAGACTGCTTTTTCCATTATCATCAACTACCCAGTCATGATACAAACTTCTATTTTTCACTAAAGGATGACCTACAAAGGATGATAGATAGAAGGGAATTGGTCTAAGATGCTTCTAATCCATTTCAACCACAAAACTAGTCAATGCAAGTCTATAAAGATCCATTGAATGCTAATGATAGCCCTTATGTTATTTTGGCATTTAAAATTGATGATAATTAGAGACCTACAAGAGAACCTTTCATGATCCATGTACCCCTTTACAATGAAGGAGCTTCTGCAACTTCCCATAGCTCAAGAATTCCTTTCATTATGAGGGTACCATCATGAATGCCTCCAAAGGAACCTTTTGTCATCAAGGTTTTCCAACACAATATAACCCAAACTATTGTAGCCTAACCAACCACACAATGACTCCTTGTGGTAGCCAATGCTACTACCTCCTCCTTACAACCAACAACTACCAACTAAAGGAGGAAGTATAAGAAAAAGCTTGATAACAAGGGAGACAAGTAGATGGAGTCATGAAAGGAAGTGGGCCCATCAAAGCCCACTCCCATTTTGGCTATACCAGTTACCTCCTCTACCCAATCTCCTTCAACCAACAAGCCATAGGAGGATACTAAAGCCCACAACCAAGATAATCAAAAGGAGCCATAGCCTAAAGCTGAAGTCTGCTTTTGGGACATATGGAGGGAGTAAAGCACAACCGATGTAACAAGCCTACGACCAATGACAAAAACTTCCTTAATGCAATGCACCAAGTTAAGAAATACCTAAAGAAGAAAAATACAACTTTGATTTTATATGACCTAATCATAACTTGTGCCATACATCATGAGGTGCTAGTAAATATGTTAACCTCCATACCTATTAGTGAGGATATTTTTGCTAATGAGGAAGCCATTAATGTAGTGATGATTCCTCCCTCACCAAGGGATGACAAATCAACATCCTTAACATTTCACAATAGTAAAATTAAGGTTAAAACCCAAAATGGTGAGGTTACTATGGACGCTCTATTCATAACCATATGAATATGAAAATTTAAAATACATTGGGTGCATGTTGATGATGGAGCAGACACCAATGTCATCCCATGCACCATCACTGAATGCTTAGGTCTAACAATGCAAGTACAACCTATGACCACCAAAGCTCTTAAATCCTTCAATGGATCAAGAGTTGTCATCAAGGGGTCTATCTCCTTGGATTTCGTAGTTGGGAAATGATCTTCTTGGTGGTAGAAGAGACACTAGGATTCAACTTGATCCTTAGAAGATCTTGGTTAGCTTAATTACAAGTTGTCGCTTCACTCATACACCAAGAAATTCACCTTCCTTATGAGGGAGGTGAAATTGTCATTCATGGTGATAATGTGGCTTCCTAGCTATCAATAATGTGGGCATAAAATAGGGGTCTAAAGTGGAGCTTCTAGTGATGCAAAGCAAAAACTTAAGACAACCAACAATAACAACGAATGTGATACACTATGGGGTGAACTCCCTTTCAACATCATCAGTGAAGAGGATGGCAAGTACAAGCTTGTATAGAGTATACCTTACTTACTTCCTAATCTTGCAAAGATTAGGAAGAGTCTACACAAGTGAAATTTACCTTAACCTTCCTATTCCTATATGATTAGATGCCATGATAGCCAAATAGCCTTGTTTTGTACTTTGTAGTTTACTATATCTTTGTTATGCATGTAGCCATAAATATATTTGCATTATTTTAATTATGTTTTAAACATTAAAAAATCATCTTCTTTAGATACTATTTTCTAAGACATAAAATTGGCACTATGCTCTGCTAAGGCCTAAAATTGGCACTATGGTCTACTATGACCTTGAACTAGCATTCATGCCCACTATGACATAAAAGTGGCACTATGGCCTACTAAGGCCTAAAACTAGCATTATAGTTTGCTATGACCTTAAATTGGTATGTTTGTATACTAAGATGTTAAACTAGCAATGTAGCCATAATCACACAATATAACCTTTGCTCGTAATGGCCTAAAAATAGCAAC
The DNA here is from genome assembly GCA_015680685.1 of Gnetum montanum. Taxonomy (NCBI): domain Eukaryota; kingdom Viridiplantae; phylum Streptophyta; class Gnetopsida; order Gnetales; family Gnetaceae; genus Gnetum; species Gnetum montanum. Next base: position 157,493 of record MNCI01034964.1, on the reverse strand, counting down.
ATTCCTTGTATGGCTTAGCCATAAACAAAATGTCAATATAGCCATGTTTACAACATTTAATACTATGAATGCCTATAGCCAGAATGAAACTAACATTTAAAATTAAATTTCCATAACATATATAGCCATGGCCACCTTATGTGGAAAAACTATCAAAGGATAATCATACATAACATAGTTTTTTCTAACCATAGCCATCAACATAAAAATAAAAGAGCAAGCTAAACTGAAGGAGGCTACTAAGTAGCATTCAAAGGAAGAGGTTATGTGTCATTTCCACCCTTATTATCGGGGTCACCAATGTCTTCTGAGGCCTAAAAAGTAAGAACATATAGCTAGTTAGTAACCAATAGTCAAATTCATGACTCAAAACACAAACTGAAACATAAAATATACCAAAATTACAAAGAGTCTAGCTCCATCACTTTTGAGGGTAGATGGGGAAGGCCTTCCTTCAAATGATGGAGGATTTGGTCCTCCATCATGTTGACACAGTCAACATCCCCAAGATCAACACCAAAAAAGAATGCTAGGTCTATCTATGGGATTCCAAGTAGGAGGTTCACAAGTAACAATAGTTGTAGCAATCTCACTTGCAATGGTAGTGATTTGAAGAGTGGGGGATTGCTCCACCTTGAGAGAGTTTTCAAAGAGTTAATAACCACACTCTTCATGGATCCCTTGAATGAATAGCTCTCTCTTATATTGTTCAATTAACTCTTCCTTAAGCCAATTTAGGTACACCCCGCAATTGGCCTTATGCTGTTGCTTGTGGGCCTTTTGTGTCTTGCCTCACTTTAGAACCTAAGCATAGTGATCCTTCTGGTATTTAACCTTTTGGGAGATAACATCAATCTACATTCATTGCTTCACCATCTTCCATAGGACCACTTCTTTATCCTAAATGACATGCTAATGGCATGCCCATGTGATCTCCTTAGTCCATAACTTTTCCAAGTTAGTCACTTGGGCTTCCACAAAGGCTTTACAGTCTCATTGATCCCTAATTGTATCCTCATACCTTTGAACCTTTTCCCTCAATGCCACAACTTCATCCCATATTTATTTGTTGGACCTCTCCAAATCCCATGAAGTTTTTGCACATGAGATTGCTAAATCAGTGATGTCATACAACTTCACAGGTACATTAGACACATTAGAGGAATGTCTAGGAAAAGAGTCTACCTACATGTCCCTATTGGAGTCCCACTCCATGAATGGTACTACAAAAAGCATAAAAGGTAACCATAATACACAAAATTAAATAGCCATAATGAAAACAAAGCCTATAGCCAAAACACATACAAAAGAATCCTTACCTATCTTATGTAAAACCTAATGTAATCAATCGATGATATCCTTAGCCATCCCACATATGAACTCCACTTTGTTTGGGGTCTCTACCCATGGTTCCACATAAAACTTAGGGATGGGAGCTTGCACTAGTGGCTTGGAAACTACTATAAGCATAACAATCATTGAAAGGTTAGGATGACAACCAAACATAACCAATGCAATATAAAAGAAATATTACTATATAGGCATACCTAGCTACTCTTCCTCTGGGATGATGATAGGAGCAATAACTAGTACTGACTCATCAAACAAGGCATCTAGATCATTTATGCTTGCATCAACAAGTCCTTCAATCAGGGGTTACTTTAGGAGTGTTTCTTCTGCATGCCTTTGTTTTGCCTCCAAAGCAACTTGGACTACTATAACCTAATGCTTGTCTACAACTATAGCACATGAAACCATAAATTAGCCATAAAATTTTAAAACATGAAACAACTAAGGTTAGACAAAGCATACTTGTGAATGCCTACTATAATGGCTTAATCTTAAAATTATTCTTCTTTGGGATAGCCTGGTCTAATGCTAGGGGTGCCTCCTCCCTAGGCCTCTTAAGTTTCTCATTGGCTATCCCATTGGCCTCCATGCATCATTGTTTGCCCTCCTAGATGCTAGAAGGAAATAAAAGAGGCTCATCATCATTAGTCCTATCAAGAGACTTGTATTGCCTAACATTAAGATTCTTAGTGGTGATGGATAGTATCTCATCCACACCCTCTGGTGGATTATGGACCTACACTGTTGGATAAATATGTTTTATCCAAGGTTTAGAAAGTTAGCTTGGGTCTTGGAAATTAATTGTCCATTCCTATACACCACTAGGAATTCTAAAAACCTCTTTATATAACCTACAAAAAATGCAAAACACATATGGATTATCATAGAGGTGTTAACATGGAGTTTAAGAATCTCCTCTCCAAGCCTAGTAGCTAAAGTAGTATCCCAATCAAATTTGATGTCCTCCATCAAGACCTTCTTAAAGGTTGACCCATAAGCTAGGCCAATCACATTCTTTTATGATAGTAGTTTAGAAAATGCATGAGACCTAAACAAAGGATATGATTCCTTTGCATCAACATTTGTAAAGCTATCCATTGAAATTCTAGAGTGGCCCATACTAGCACCAAGCCACTCTAGAACTTCCTCATGATGGTTTGATTCCCTCATTGTCCTAATGGTAACCTTAGCCCCATCAAAAAGGATCCCAAAAAAGTCACGAAAGAGACTAGCACCTATGTCAATGTTCACCTTAATAGCTCAGATGATGGTGCTAAAGTGACCAACCTCCTCATCGAAGGAGTCGATAATATGTAACATCTCCGTAGTAGAAATGGAAGGAATAGGAGCCATAAATGCATTAAGCAAACCTACACACTAGATGTTTGCTTGAACATATCTAGGCATCTACCCATTTAGCCACTCCTATGCTGATGCCACATCACCAAACTTTAGGATGAGGGTTTCCTCATGATGTGAACATGCAAGTAGTATAGTAACATCAGCTAAGGTAGAAGGTCCTACAAAGCAATAACCAAAGGTTAGCATCCACATGAGCAATTTAATTGACCAAGGAAAGCAATAAAAAATTTAACACCAAGAAACATTAGAAGCCATATGTCTACCTTTAGTCTTCTTTTAAGGTGTGGAGGTTCCAGCTACAGGGTCTGATCCGTACCATTAACATCTACCCACCAGATGTGCATCATCTTATCATCCTTGCATTTCTTGTATACCATCTTGAACCTAGTGGAATATTCATTAAAGTCCCCTATTAACTATTGATACACAGTAGCTTTGATTTTGGGATTCTTGGTGAATTTGTCTAGATTAGTTTGAGCCACTGCTAGGATTTGGTCATTAACGATCAAACCCTGCTCATTAAGGTTGTACCTAGAAAAAGTAAAATCAATGAAGTTAGGCAAACAAGTCAAGCCAAGATTATATAAAATCATAAAAAAAATTAATAACCATATTTACCCTTGTAAATGATACATAGTGCTAGGCAGATGTTGGAATAGTATGTGGGCTCTATGTGCCACCATCAAAGTATTATCAATATTATACTTACTATACTCTAGCATAGTCTAGATATCCAACAAGTATCTTGAAATTATGGCATCTATGGTGCCACCTATGGTTTTAGAAACTTGTTTATTAGTAATTTACCTAGTAATTAGTCCTAATTCTTGAGGCAATAGGGTCTCCACAACAACGTTGGCTACATCCATAGACAAGTGTGACCACAAAATTACGTTGAAGTTCCTAAGGAGGTAGGCAAGGAAGTCCCTTGCCTCGAGTTGAAACCATAATAAGTGCTTCCAGAGAGGCATGTCATGTGTTGGAGTATTGGTCTTGGGATGACCAATGTAGCACGAAATTCCTACCAGCTCCACTATGATGAGAATAGGCCTCCAGAAGACCCTACATAAAATAAAGCAAAAACATTGTGACCAATTAGAATTTCTTAACGAGTTTGAAAAACATCCTAGTTAGAGGTGAAATTAGCCTTTGTAAAAAGCTCTAAGGTGTTTATCTAATAAGCTTCAGAACTTTCATAAAAGGACACTATTACAACCTTTCAAAGCAAAAGCATTATGGCCTATTAGAATTACTTAGCAAATTTAGACAAAACATCTAGTTAGAGGTGAAATTAGCCCCTGTAAAAATCTTTAAGGTGTTGTTCTGAGTTAGCCTAAGTAATTTCATCAAAAATTTGCATAGATTTGCATTATGACCAGTTTTAATTTCATTACAAATTTAGAGAAAACTTCCTAAGTCAAAGGTGAAATTAGCTTCCGTAAAAAGCTCTTAGGTGTTTATCTAAATTGGCTTTAGAAATTCCATAAAAACATTAATGTCATATTTTATAGCCTTATAAACAAAAACATTATAGACAAAACTATATCTTAGACTAAATTATGTATAAATTTAGGAAAAATCATCTAAATTATGCATAAATTTGGAAAAATTCAAGCATGGGTTCAAAAACAACATCTAAAATTATGCAAACCACTCATAAATCTGGAAAAAACATCTAAACTATGCACAAATTTTTTTTAAAAAAAGCATGATAAAATTATAAAATTTCATGAAGCCATAAAAAAAAATTATTTAAAATAGGAAAATATTTTAATCTCTTAGAAAAAGCAAAAAATCAACCACTTCTATTTTGGGCAATGCACTACAACCATGAGTTTTATCGTGATTTGCACAACCTTAGCAAAAAAATCATAAAAGATTTGTTTTAAGCCCAATCAAAGTGATTCCACCTTCATTAGAAAGATGAAGCCAAATCCTATGTAGCCATGCTAGAAAATAGTAGAAAAATTTGTTCTTTTCTTGTAAAAATTTCATAAATCTACATGAAATTACACTAGCGACACAAACAACCTAATTGTGCAACGTTAGGAAAATAGCCATAACTCACTCCTCTCAAAGCCAAATTAAACAAGAACAAAACCATTGGGAAGCTTAATAGAGGGTTAAACACTTGTAACCTTTAGTGTTGAAAATATAAAGCCATTTTGTTTGAAAAAATACACAACATATCTTGCTTTTTCATGGTAAAACTTCAAAAGACCTAAAGTCTAAATTTCATAAAGCCATTAAAATAGTCGAAATAGCTAAAACCATTGAAACCAATTTAAATTCACATAAAAATAATGGGGTAGGATTTTGTTAAAATTTAATTTTAACAAGTCCTAATGCTTAGATTTAAGAAAAATGGCCATAACCCAAGATTTTGGAAAAAAGAAAGCGCAAAACAGAAAGGCCTATTTTCAAAATCAAGCTACAAAAGCTAAAGCAATAAAATAACCATAGATCTACATTGGGGTAGCCAAAATAGGAGGTGGGTTTTTGTAAAAATTTTGACATAATATCCCCATTAGAGCAGATCTGAAAAAATAGCCCTAACACTTGGAAGGTAATGAACTAGAATGAAACCATGCAAACAAAGGCAAAAATAGGTAGAATTCCCTACCTTGGAGCAATGAAAGATGTAGCTTTGATTGAGATAGGACTTGGAACCTCTAATAATTCCTTGAAGCACTCATCAATCCTCTAGATTATGGAATTCTTACTCTTTCCTCCTCTTTGTTTTGGCACCATGGTAGGCTCAATGTTAAGAAGGAAGGGAATTGGGAGAAGATGAGGCTTCTATGCCAGCTGTAGGAGAGATGGGAGACTTCCACACTAAAGATTGTTGTGGCTACCACAAATTTCTTTGCTAGATCTCTCCTCCAATGCTTTTTTGCTAAAAGATAATAATTATGATCAAAGTCAAAATTTTGAGTTATAAAACCTAAACAAAACACTAGCTGCTAATTCAGTGCACCATGACTACAAGTGCACTAAAGCAAAAGGGGAAAGTTTTAGTTCATTTTGGTTTTAGGGGGGGTGTGTGGGGTGGCCAGAGACTTCACTTTTCAAAATTTTAAATTTTTGGATTATGGTTCCCATCCAATGCCTTCCCTTTTGACCAAACTTACCAATTTCATCACTTAAGACATTATGGCAACCTTACACCCATGCGTCCACATTGGGAATACCATGCCTAGTGTGGAAACATGTTTATAATTTTTCAAATTTATTATCATTACAATATCTTTCTATTTATAGCAATCTAAAATTATCTTTTTCAACCCTAAGTTTTCGAATTTGTACAAAACATGAACAAGGTTAAGCATCATAGATTTCCATGCTGGGGAAACCATGCCCAAAGTGGAAGAATGGGGGAAACACTCACTCTTACCTCTCAAACACTCATATAGCACAAATTTGATGCCAAAATGGATGGCCCATGACCTAGAACCCCTCCAAGCATCTCTAGTAGCCTTGAAACCTCACCAAACCTAGTTGAAACTAGTCAAAACATAGATTTTGGTGTTTTCCATTGTGGGGGAGACTTCTTCCAAATTGAGCCTCACACCCTCAAAGTGGAAAGATTGAGGGAAGCCAAAAATGACCTAAGTTAATGACCTAATGACCATTTCTTAATGCCTAGTGACTTCTAGACCCTACCAGAATCCTCCATAGCTTTCGAAAGCCCCAAATGTGTCAAAAATGGTACAAATCTACTGTCCCCCTCTCAACCACACTGGGGCCACCATTCCAGCATGGAAGAAAGGGGGCAAGTTGCATGAGGCACTTAGAAGCCTCCAAAATACCAAATCTTGGCACCCAACATTAATCATTAATGCCAAATTTGGAGGTTGACATTCATGGTCAATTAGCTGTAGATCTAGTCTAGATCCAACTTTCTTAATTCAAGGGATATTTTCCATGATGATCCTTCCAACCCTAATATGGAAAAAGAGGAGAAGCCTAAAAATCCCCTCACAACCCCTAAAATGATGAAATCTTATCCTTAGGCACTAATGACCAACATCGTTAAGCCTATGAGCACTCATGCATGGCTAGATCAACTAAACATGATCAAAAATGATTTTCCCCAAATATTTCACACTATGAATGGAAGTCGTAAGGTGGAAAATGGGGAGGGGGAAAAGTCCAAAAAATAGCTTATAACCATTGAAACAGTCAAATGATAATAGACAACACTAGCAACCTTAGGGACCTACATGCATAAATAAAAGTGGCCAAAAATTATCAAAAAGCTTTCCCCCCATTTTTTCATGCTATTAATGGAAGCCCTAGCATGGAAAAAAGGGGGGAAAGTCCAAAAATCACCTTAAGACATTTGACATGACCAAATTTTGACATCAAGTAGTAGCGATCATTGCCAGTAATCCCGAAAACTTGCATGCTTAGTCGAAATTGATCAAAAATCACCAAAACTCATTCCCCCCATTTTTCCATACTAAGCATGGAATCCCCAACGTGAAAATGGGGGAAGTCCAAAAAACACCTAGAAAACCTCATAAAAAATCACTTTTGGCTCCAGATCCCAACCCTTGACCTCGGTAGCCCCAGAGGCTAACATGTAAAGTCAATTGAGGTTAAAATTAGTCAAAAATCCAATCCCCCTTATTTTCCAAACTAAGATCTTTATCCATAGTGTGGAAAAATTGGGGGTAGGTGGGGGGTGGGGGGGAGGGGGAGAGGAGCAAAACAACCACTTGGTGGTGCCCAAAATTGCCAAAACTTGAGACCAAACCTTAGTCCTCAAACTCGCTAGCCTCGAAGGCTGACATGTAAAGTTGATTAAGGTTAAAATGGATGAAACATCCACTTCCCTTTGTTTTCCACATTGATATTTCTATTCCTAACATGAAAGAAAGAGGTAAATCCAAAAAACTAGTTGGTGATGCTCAAAATTACCAAAAGTTGGGACCAAGCCTCAATCCTCAAGCCTGGTAGCACCAAAGGCTGACATGCAAAGTTAATTGAGGTCAAGATTGGTTAAAAATCCACTCCCCCTTGTTTTTCATGATGATCTATCTATCCCTAGCATGGAAGAAAGGGAGGAAGCAAAAAAAACTTAGGAATGCCAAAAACTATCAAATGTTGACATATATCCATATCCCTTGAACCTGGTAATCCTGGGAGATAACATGCACTATCGATTATGACCTGAATTGGCCTAGATCTACGATTATTTCTTCCACCACATTGGAGTAACCTTTCCATTTTGGAAACAGTGTTGAAAGTTGTCTTTCCACTTTTGGAGGCAAGATGACACTCTTGGAAGTAGAAGATCTTCACTAGAGAAGCTAAGACATCACAACCTTAAGATTTTTCAACACTAATCTTTCTATCCCCAACATGGAAGAAAGGGGTAAATCCAAAAAACTAGTTGCTGATGTCCAAAATTACCAAAAGTTGGGACCAAACCTCAATCCTCAACCCTGGCAGCACCAAAGGCTGACATGCAAAGTTAATTGAGGTCAAGATTGGTTAAAAATCCACTCCCCCTTGTTTTTCATGATGAGCTATCTATCCCTAGCATGGAAGAAAGGGAGGAAGAAAAACAAAAACTTAGGAATGCCAAAAACTATCAAATTTTGACATAGATCCATATCCCTTGAACCTAGTAATCCTAGGAGATAACATGGACTATTGATTATGACCTGAATTGGCCTAGATCTACGATTATTGCTTCCTCCACATTGGAGTAACCTTTCCATTTTGGAAATAGTGGGGAAAGTTTCCTTTCCACTTTTGGAGGCAAGATGACACTCCTAGAAGCAGAAGATCCTCACTGGAGAAGCTAAGACATCACAACCTTAAGATTTTTCTCGTTTGACCTCATTTCAACCCCTAAAATCCATTTCCACTATTCTTCCACACTAGAATAATTTCCCCAAAGAGTAAATAGTGGGGAAGACCTTAAGTACCCTTAAACAGCCTTAAAACATGCCCAAAATTAGCCAAAAACTTGAAGAATTGAACTCAGTAGTCCTAGGGGCCTAAAAACCTAGTCAAAGTTCCCCAAGATCACTCTAAATTCATCAAACAAGTGACCCCCTATTTTTCCACACTAAGGATACTATGCCTAGCATGGAAAAATGTAGGAAGTCATTTAAAAAACTATTGACCCTTAAAATGACCTCAAATTACCTTTGAAAGAAGCTAAGAGGTGCATAAGTTCTAGATTTGGGCTTTAGCCACCTATTTAACCATCTTTGACCTAATTTGTACTTGGATTTTGGTTTCCCATGCCAATGCCCTTGTTCTCCATGCTTCCTAGCATGGAAACAAGGGGGGAAGACTTCAAAACTTGTTATTTGGCCTTTACAAACCTCTGAGGAGCCCAATTTTGATGGATTTGACCCTGTGCTACCTTGGGACATTTCTAGGACTTTAATTTTTGACCACTAGACATCTTAAACCATATTTTCCTTAGTCTCCATACTAAGGACCCCTATTTCCATGCTGAGCCCAACATGGAAGCCTCAAAACACTTGTTTTTTGGGTCTAGACAGCCTAGAAATAGCCCAAATTAATGCCTAAACTTAACTAATAGCCTTGTAGCCTCAAAACATGGCCTGATAAGGTCTAAAACTAGTAAAACCTAACCATGTTTTACCTATATTAACCAAATTTTATCATATACAGCCTATTTTACTTGATCTTTTGACTTATTATGTAATGTTTTGACTTTTTTTAGACTTATGTTGCCTTATGGACATGGTTGACCTTTGATGGCCTCTATATAGCTCTATATGTTCTTTTTTTGTCTTATTATAGATCTATTTCCTTTTTTCAGCCTTTAAATGGCATCAAATAGTGGATTTTGACCTTCCCTAACCACCATTTGACACCATATGACCATGGCCTACTAAGGCCTTAAACCGGCATCATAGTCCACCAAGACTATAAACTAGCATCACAACCTACTAAGCCTTTAAACTGGTGAAATTTTGACCTTTATTAATCATTGGTAGCCTTACTCCTTATATTTCCCCTTGTTTGACATTTATGTAACCTTTGTTTACCTCTATTGGACTTTTTGAATTGACTTTATCTCATTGATGACCTTGGAAGGCCTTGATTGCATTAGATTTGCATATGTTTTATGGCATTTTAATAATATTTATTTACTTCTATCCAAGTGCCACTTAATATGCTTTTTGTTGATATGTAGGATCAAAGTATGAGCACCTGGGAGANTATTTACTTCTATCCAAGTGCCACTTAATATGCTTTTTGTTGATATGTAGGATCAAAGTATGACCACCTGGGAGAAAATCAATTTTCCTTTATGTCTACATGGACCTCATGGTGATAATAAATGATGTATCAACTATCATTGCCTACATCTTGAGCTTGATAGTCTTGTAGACCACATAGCCTCAATAGAGAAACCTTTAGAATGGTCTTAAAACTTAGATAAAACCTTTGACTTAGAAGCAAGAGATATAATTGAAGATCCTTTAGTTGAGGTTCCTATCATAACACAAAATGGTGAAAAGAAAACCCTTAAATTTAGTTGAGGTTCCTATCAATGTAATTTGCAAGGATAACATACTCATAACCATAATGACCAACATCTACAAAAGTAGTCATATAGCCTAATGGAAAGCCATAACCATAGAGTTAGACCTCCATTACATTTCTCAATCCTCAACAAAAGGTCAAGCTATAGCCGTATAGCTCATAGTTTCATTGGTTGATGACCAAGCAACCATAGATCCTAAGTTACTTAACGAACACATTAACATAGTTAGCCAAGTGCTTGAGTGTCATGAGGCATTCATGAACACTGAGAGAGATTCAACCACCCATGATGCTAATGGTGTTACCATCATAACAATTCCATCTGATGAAATTCAACCCTTTGCCTATCATTTTGAATTCTCGTGTACCAACAACATAGTAGAATATGAAGGTTTAATTAGAGCATGATGACGATAGTGCATGACCTAGGAATTAGATGCCTAGTCATCAAAGATGATTTACAACTCGTTTTTAACCAAGTAACCAAAGTCTATGCATGCAAAGCTAAGCACTTACAACCTTACTGTGACCTAGGAAAGCAATTACTATAACAATTCATAGACATTGATATCCAATAGATACCTTAGAATGAAAATGTCATAGCTAATGCAATTAGAACATTATTACTTAGTGTGACACCAAATGTATTTAGCAAGTTTCCCACCTTAACTATGGACTACACTACTCCCATTACATAGAACATTGAAGATACCTTTGTGGCCATTGTTCATGTTGCCCCTCCCAAAGAGTGGTATCATGATATCAAATTTTACCTTATTCATGGTGAATCCTTAGAAGGCCTAACTACTTCTAAAAATGACACTATACACAAGCGATCAAAGTAGTATGTCATCGTAGGTAATAACACATTATGTCGATGGTCCTATGATGGCATACTTCTAAAGTGCTTAACCAAAAGTGAAGCCAAAATAGTCCTAGAGGAGGTTCACAAGGGTGTTTATGCTAGACATATAGGACCTAGAGCCATATCCACTAAGATTAGATGGTTAGGCTACTATATGCCTCATATGGAAAATGATTTCCTGCAAAAGGTTAAGTGATGTGACACGTGCCAACGATATAGCAACATGATACATGTATCACCAATTGAGTTGCATACAACCCAAATAACATGGCCATTTCAATGATTGGGGTGAGATATCATTGGACCCATAATGCCTAAATGTACCATAGGGCATAGCTTCATCATCACAACAAAAAAATACTTTACCAAGTGGGTTGAAGCTATTTCCCTAAGGAAGACCACATCTAAACAAGTTTGCAAGTTTATTCTGGACAACATTGTAGCTCATTTTGGCATACCCATGACCATAGTTATAGACAATGGACCTCAATTTAGTAGCCAAGGAACCAAAAATTTTTGACACAACTTAGGCATTAAGCATTCTTTGTCGTCATCATACTACCCCCAAACCAATGGACAACTAGGAGCAAGCAACAAGGCCATCATCAACTTACTTAAGAAGATGCTCAACAATAGCAAGCAAAAGTGCAATGAGTAGCTTTTCCATGCCCTATGGGCATACAAAACGACCTACTACATGGCAACTAGCATGACCCCTTATAGCCTTGTTTATGATTCTAAAGCTATTTTACCTCTTTAATTGTAGGTACCATCACTCTAAGTAGCCTTAACTAACTTCATCAATGATGAGCAGAGTAAGGAGTTGTGGACAAGAGTGCTAGATTCGGTGAAAGAGTGACATATGCATGCACTTACTCACATTGAGCACTATTAAGAGAGGTAGAAAAAACATCACCATAACTTGACCAAGCATAAGATCAAGGAGGGGAACCTCATCCTCGAAGCCATCTATGAGCATGTGGATAAATTCTCAACCAACTGGAAAGAATCCTTCCTTGTCACTAGAACCTATGGAAATGAACCATTTAGATTAGCCAACATTGATGGGAATGAGCTAGCTAATCCAATCAATCATTCCTATATGAATCTATACTACATGTAGTTGAAAAATTATCAACAAACGAGCTTGCTTTCAATGGCCCTCTATGATCTTAAACTGGTGACATGGCCTACTAAGGCCTTAAACTAGTACCATGGCCTACCACAATCTTAAACAAGCAACATTGGTAACCTAGATAGCCTAATTCTCATGTGGCCTCTATGGATTATAACATTATAATATGCAGTGGTTTTTTGTATTCTTTGTTCATACCTCTTAAGTAAATCCTCCAAACACCAATAAAGAGGGGTAATTAAAACACCATAAAACTTCACATGTTATAACCAATCTTCATCATGTAGCTTTTACCCCATGGAACCTAAGGAAAAATCTCATTGTAAATGTGAAAGTTGTAACCCAAAATGGGAAATTTCACATACTTTATACTTTTTTGTTTAAAAAATGCTTCATAAGTAATCAAAGCCTAGTTCCCCAAGTGAAAAAAAAGTCACCTAGTGTCTATATTTGGGTGTGGGGGGCTCAAAAATGCCTTTTGGAATTCCAAAAAGGTACTTGGATGGGTTTTATGGGGGGTAGAAATTTTTCTATGATGAAATCACATGCATGGGGTAGATCTTGCCTACCCTTAATGTGGAAGGGTGGGGGGTTTTAAAAAAATTTCCATTTCAACATGGAGACCAAAGGTACATTTTGGAAACTTTTTGCTTAAACTAGAAATTTTTCCCCTAGCTTGGAAACTTTTCCCCTAGCCTAGAAAGATTCCTCCCCAGCTTGAAAAGTTCTCCCTTCCACCTCCAACTTGGAAAGTTCCCCACCCTCTCTCCCCCACCACCCACCCCCACAATCCCCCCACCCCTCGTCAATGTGGAAAATTCAAACCCCTAGCATGGAAGCCACAAGAAGCAAAATTTTATCAAGTTATGCTCACCTAGGATATTTTTAGGCACTCAAGAGTTCTAATAAGTTCCCATACTTGTAGCCTTTTGAACCCCAGCATGGAAGCATTTAGAGCCTAAGATTTGGTGGATTTTGGTGTTAACACTACACTTTTGGGACTTCAAAGCTAGCACAGAGTAGCTTAGCATCAAAATATTTCCCTTTTCTCATCCCTAGGAATGACCAAATTAGAAAATCCAAGGTTGCAGTAATGAAGAAAATTCCTATAGCATCCAAAGTGGCTTAGCACCAAGATCATGAAACAAATCATCTTAATTTCAATGAACTTTAAACTCTTAAATAAGTGGACCCCATTTTGCTCATCCAGGCACCATTTTTGTACACTTTTCTCTAACTTATTCTTTATTCTCTTCTCAATAAAGTTTTAAGTTTTGAGTTTTGTGTTCAGTAGAATTAAATTTATTATTTGTGCATTGTTTGGATCTATTCATATTTTTACATTTTTTCACATCTCCTAAGTCCTTGGTTGATTTTCCAGATGAGATAGGGTGCTCCAAATCCCATTTTTACCATGAAGGCCCCAAGGGTTCGAAGTTGAGGAACTACTTGCACCAAGGATCCTTGGTTCCTATTCCAATAATTGAGGTTTTTGGTCACAATAGGAAGCTCCCATTTTCCTTGGCATCACTGGTTCTAGTTGACAAGAAGGCTTCCAATAATGTTCAACAATGGATAATGACTAACTACTAGTTACAATCTATCTGCACCAACCTCCCATAAAGGAGTTTGCTTTTGGTGATCTGCACTTTAGAGGAAATTGTAGCATTGAGTAATAGGAGACTCTTCTAGAGAATGTTTTCCATAGGATGCAAGTGGGTGCATCTATCACTCCTTGCACAAGAGCTTCCAGAAGCCTTCTAGCAATTGAAATCTTCCATTTTCCATGGCATCATTTCTTTGATTTGATGGAATGACTTTCAACAATATTTAACAATGGACTGCAACTAATTGCTAATAGCAGTCTCTCCATAGCCACTTTTAGAAAGGGTTCTACTTTTGGTGATTTTCACTTTAGATGAAATTATAGGTTTTGGTAATAGGAGGCTCTTCTAAAGAACTTTTCACACAGGATGCAAGTGGGTGCATCTAGCACTCATTGTGCATGGGCTTCTTAAAGCCTTTTGGCAACCAAAAGCTCTTATTTTCCTTGGCATTGCTGCTTTTGATTGATGGGAAGGCTTTTAGCAATATTCAACAATGGACTATGACTGATTGTCAATAGCAGTGTATTTGCATCCACCTCCAAAAAGGGTCTTGCTTTTGGTGATCTACACTTTAAAGGAATTTGCAGCTTTTGGTGATTTACACTTTAGAAGAAATTGTAGCTTCTGGTAATAGGAGGCTCTTCTAGAGAACATTTTACAAAGGATGCTACTAGGTGCATTTAGCACTCATAGCATAGGAGCTTCCTAAAATCTTCTAGCAACCAAAATCACCCATTTTCCTTAGCATCACTACATCTAGTTGATGGAAAGGCTTCAAAAAATATTTAATAATGCACTGTGACTAATTATCAATTGTAATCTATCTGTAGCTACCTCCAGAAAGAGTTCTGCTTTTGGTGATCTACACTTTAGAGGAAATTATAGCCTTCAGTAATAGGAGGCTCTTCTAGAGAACTTTTTACATAGGATGCAACCAAGTGCATCTAGCACTACTCGTGCAAGAGCTTTCAAAATCCTTTTAGCAACTAGAAGCTCCCATTTTCTTTGGCAATGCTACTTTTGATTAATGGAAAGGCTTCTAGCAATAATCAAGAATTTACTATGACTAACTACTTGTCACAGTCTATTCACAACCACTTCTAGAAAGGGTTCTACTTTTAGCGATCTACACTTTAGAGGAAATTGTAGCTTTTGATAATAGAAAGCCTTTTTGAGGAAAATTTTACATAAGATGTGTGTGGGTGTGTCTAGCACTCATTGTTCAAAAGCTTACTAAAGCCTTCCAAAAATCAAAGGGTTCTTATTTTCCTTGGCATCATTGCTTCTGGTTGATCAAAAGGCTTCCAACAATATTTAATAATTGACTACAATTGATTACTAGCAGTAGTCTATTTACAACCGCCTCTAGAAAGGGTTTTGCTTCTAGTGATCTAGACTTTAGAGGAAATTGCAACTTCTAGTAGTAAGAGGCTCTTCTAGAGAACATTTTACATAGGATGCAAGAGGGTGCACCTAGCACTCATCACATAGGAGCTTCCAAAAGCCTTTTGACAACCAAAAGCTCTTATTTTCTTTAGCATAACTACTTTTGGTTGATGGGAAGGCTTCCAACATTATTTTACAATACACTACGACTAACTACTAGTCATAGTCTATCCATAGTCAACTCTAAAAATGGTTATGCTTTCAATGATTTGCACTTCAGTGGAAATTATAGCTTATGATCATTGGAGGCACTTCTAGAGAGCTTTTTTTGGATACTTCAAGTGGATGTATTTCACATCATGTTCTATAACACCAAATTTTCCATGTGCTACAATGGATTGTAGATAGATAAATATCATAGTTTGATTTCTGAAGAAATTTAGGTCGTATTTCTACACATCTATACATGTCCATACATAGATGGTTTAATGAACATCATGCATCCTAATCATGGTTTTATTTATGTTAATCATAGTTTCATCATTGCAAGACATGGGCCACCAACCATACCATAGATTTCTTTATACCCTAAAGATGATAGATGTAACCATGTCCCCTCCACCTCTGTTACATCATAGCAACAAATACATAAAATATTGATATATATACTATATTTATATTATTATTATGTAATTTTACTTGCTCTCTTCTTTCACACCTAGAATACACATCAAAACCCTCTACTATGCCACCACCACCATGCTTTGCCAATTGTCCTATCCCACATAACTTTCATGTTGTGTTCAACCATGGTGACCAAACCATCAACTTCACCTGCTACAAATCGCTTCAATGGGAACTCTTAGTTGCAAATAGATTATTTATTTTTTATAAAAGAAAAATCCAAGGAATAAAATAATAATAAAGAATCATTTGGAAGAATCCATTAATTATAAAGGGTTTAAAAACTAGTAAAGTTTCTTAGTGTAACTTGCTTGATAATGATTATCATGTCTAACACTTTCAAGGCATGCATGGCTAAGTTCTTTTTCTTGTGAATGAGATTGAACCCATAATTGGATCATGAAAAAAAAAAGAATAATAATAATAATGTGGTGATAGTGGCAGTGTTAGAAATGGGATAGTAAAATGTTGCACAATATGTATGTTTTCAACACCTAACATCACATACTTTGTAGTATTTAAGGGAGGGACAAGAAAAGTGAAAGAACTCAAGTCAAGGGTGGAGTAATCAAAGATGATTCACACATCAAAAATACCTTTCCAAGGTTTTACCCAACAAGATTTTATGATAAACATAATAATATTTTGTCCACCAACATCCACAGCTTATTTATCAAATGCATCCATTCATCAAAGTGGCACATGTCCTCATGACATACTGCATTACAAACAAAAAATTAAACCTTTTTTCTCCTTTTTCTTAAATCTTTGTTGAAGCAAATAAAACCTTGGGGCTTAACTTACTAGCTTGAATTTAGGGTTCAAATGTCTTGAACAAGGATTTTGAACCAAATACCATTTCTTAGATACAATGTTGACTTAAAAATAAATAATAAATAAAAAAATTTATTATTAATAATTTTAAAATATATATTAAATTTAATACTATTTTTACCTTAATCCACCTACTTTGCCATGTTCTAAATGGATTTAACTCAATTTTTACCTTGCCTTTACCATCTTATTACCATGTTTTACCAAGTATTACCTTACTTTTGCCTTATAGTGACCCTACCCAATTGAATAGGCCTCCCACTATAGCCTACTAAGGTCTAAAATTAGCAAAATCATGGTCTAATAAGGCCTAAAAATGCCAACACTATAGCCTACTAAGGTGTAAAATTGGAAAAATATCATCATTGTTTACATCATTTGGCCTCATTCGAGCACTCTTTTCCATCATTTAGCATCATTTGGACCTTGATTATCTTAATTTAATTTCATTTGACATTGTTAAGGCATTGTTTGACCTTGTTTGATACCATTTTAAGAGGTTTTGACAATCATTTGGCCTTCATTTGACCATATCCCACATCATTTGGCCTTTGTTTCACCTTGTTTGCCTTAACCTACTCCTTGTGGCCTTTTATTGCCTATGTTTTGACCTTGTTTAACATTTATTTGATTTTTTTTAAATCCAAAAATACTTTATTATTAGAATATTTTATATTTTTTTTACATTATTTATTAATTTTATTACACAAGCACCATTGAAGTGCTTATGTTGACATGCATGATTGAGCTAGAAGGATAAGGAAGCAAATTCGACTAGCCTTAAGGCCTAGATGAGATCCTTCTTATGATGTTGTTACATCAAGTTGGCCTCAAAATATTCAAACCTTAAGCACTAAAACCATTTTACTATACAACCATAACACCTTGAGTTAGCTTGATGATCATTAATTTAGAAGCTAGAAACATCACAAAAGGTCCTTTAGTCAAAGTTCCCATCTAAGATCACGATGGTAATGAGAAAGCACTTGAAACCAAGTTTCTTACTAGAACTTAAACCTACTCAAGAAAACTTCAAACCTTTGCTATTTAACATTAAATCCATCACATATCACTAATTACATCTAAGACTCACATGTTTACTTATAGTGTTGTTTATCATTATTGATAGGTTGCAATCAATGTCTGATGTTGATGACTCTAATGGTCTACAATAAGAGAGCCCACATGCTTTTTCTCTCTCTCTATTTTGCACAATGAATGAACTATAAGCTTTGTAAATATACTTTGCATGGCATAGATCTCTCTATGTTGTAACAATGGTGACCTAGTCTATTAGTTTTCTCATGTAACCCTATGCATTATCTTGTAACAACATGTTTTCTTGTCCTCTCAAAGTTGTGCTTGTGGGATGAAACCTGAAGTCATTGTAAAGGTGTAGCTCATCATGCTAGCACGTTATCATGTGAACTTGATGCACAACATTTTGTTAGTTTATCTTGTCATACTAAGAGTGCTTATTTCACATCATTTCCATTAACATTCCTTAAGCTCAATTCCATAGTCTAATTATGACCTTCCTTGACCTAAATAACAATGATGACCTAAGTTTGACATTCCTTTGTCATGCTCCACCATAAAGTTCCTTGAATGTAACAAATCATTCAATGGGAAAACCAAATCAAATTGAGCCTTGATAATAAAACCTAATGAAGGTTTCACCCCAAGAAAAAAAATGACAAAAATGGAAGAGAAAATTACTGAAAAGCTAAAAGTTTGATGAAGATTAAAAGACAAACTAATAGCTCCAAAAAAGCAAAAGGAGGAGCCTAATGGCCAAATAAGCCTTAGAGTGAGGTGTTGATTCCTTAAAAACATTACTGAGTAATTAATATTTCAAAATACAATGTGTGAATACGACATTGATCAACTTAAAATGTCACAACCATAACTATAACCATGATGTTAACATAGGAAACTCATTGTTAGCTCCTGTGACCACTCCCTTGTGATCAAATATAGCATTTAGCCTCTATCACCTCACCATATCCTTATCTCATCATCACAAGCACTCTTTAGCATAGTTTGATAGTATGGAATCAAGTGTGTAGAGGGAATATTGATGATAGAGCTATAGTGGTGTTTTGTATCCTTTGTCGATGTCTCTTAGATCAATCCTCCAAATATCAACAAAGAGGAGCCAATGAAACACCATTACGAAAATGCATGTTGTAACCTTTTTAGTATTGTAGCCTTCACCCATGCACTTAAGGCTAGATTCTCATTGTAAAATTGGAAGCCCATGAGCTATAATCTCACATACTTAAACTTTTTGGATTGAAAAATGCCCCATAAGTTATCATAGGCTCACTTGCTAAGTGGAAAAATTCATGTCATGTCTATATTTGGGCTTGGAAAGGTTGAAAATGCCTTAGAAACTATCAAATTTGGCATTTTCATGGGTTTTATGTTGGTCATAGACTCAACTACGTTGGAAATAACTACATCCAATTGGAGTTGTTGGGTTTCATTTTCCCATAAATGGCTAGCATAGTTCCCATAACCTTTAGTGTGGATGCCACAAGGCTAGCTTTGGAGTTGCGGGATGTCTACTTTTTCACAAAAGCCATCATTGGAGTTTTTGGGATTTTGATTTTCTATCTAGGCTAGCATTTCTCCACCAATTCTAGTGTGGATTCCATGATGCTAGTGTTGTTCCCATGAGGCCAGCGTAGATGGGTGAAGCTAGAATGTTTAGAAAAGTCCATTTACTATTTATAGTATCTAGTATGGTTTTTTGGCCTGGGTGCATCAAAACTTACTAGAAATAGACAACTACATTTGAAATGATGGCCTACCACACCTACAAATTATACCAATCTATGAGCAATCATTGTAGAAATTTGTAGCCAAAAACTAGTAACCATATATCCTACAAAAGCCAAATTTGAACATGGTGAATGAGTTCTATGAAAAATTCTTTCACCAATAAAATTTTTCTTGGTTTTACATTTTTTAAGCTAGAGCACTTAAAACATTTGTCATTGTCTAAGATTTTTTGAAAAATTGGCAACTACCTAGGCATTGAAGACTCTCAACGTACTACCATTGCAACAAAAAGTCAAGCACATACCTTACCCTCTTGGCAACCAACATTGCAATTACCTTACAA
>MNCI01034964.1:94238-136960 GCA_015680685.1 Gnetum montanum | reverse complement strand
CCTTTACAACCAACATTGTAATTAATTTACCTATTTTTCAACTAGAATAACAGATCCAACATAAGAACTAGCAAAGAGTTTTAGGAGTGGAACTTGGAATAGCCTAAATTGTGGAGGTAACTATAGGACACACTTTGATAGTTTCACCATGACTATGACCACTTCTCATACATCTCTTGTGCATTTTAAGCACAAAATACTTGTACTCCATTGAGATTTTTGTATCTACAACTATTATTAGTTTGGATAAAATATGCAATTCATTTGTTTTGTGTAAGTTTTTTTTCCTATTTATCTTGCTTGGATTTACAATTTTTATTTAATTATTTTACCCTATTTTACAATTTCTAAGTCCCTACATGATCAACAAGATTTTTTAGTGTGCTTTAAACCCTCTTCTTAGAAGCCCTCGGGATTCAAAGTTAAACTATTTCACCTAGAATTTTCGGTTTTCTAGCATCAAATGTTTTAGATGTCATAGCATGCAGGCACCTATAAGAACAAATCCAAGCATCCAAAAAGCTTTGGTGTCTATCCCTAGATACCAAGAGTTCATTGAAATCATTGAGAATACCACAACTTTCTCAGTGTGCCTAGAGGAAGGCAAAGAGGGTGACTATCTTGTTGTTGTAGCACCATGGCCAAGAAACAATGGTGGAAGTGGTGGTTGAGGATTTGAATGCTTCTACAATAGTGATGCTTAATGTTTCTATTTTGAAAGATATACAAGCTTCTATAAGAGAAGAAAGTGATCAACTAAGTGCAACCCAACATGAGGAGGTGTTGGATTAACTTGTGGAAACCAAGTAATTACTTTTGGAGATCTTTGATCTTGTAGATGAGATTATCGAAACCTAGTTAGAGATACTAGAAACAAATGGCAAGCTCATCATTCTCAATGCCTAGCTAGAGGTAGCCAAAACTAAAAAATTTTGGTTGGTTGCCGAAGTTGTAGAGTTGTAGGGCCATCTCTTGGATCCTATCGTTCTTAGCCTGAACCTTAGTAGAGATGAATCTTTCCAAAAACATTAGTGGAAATTGAGGTTGAGAATGCAAAGGAGATGGTGATATTTTACACCTCATTATTAGAAGCATTAGCCATCAACAATAATAAATACATGAATCAAATCCCTAAGAAAAATTTGGTCCTTACCAAGGACCTTGATCACCTACAGAATGTTTAGAAACAAGAGGACCAAATGATCAAGTTTGTGCAACAATAGTAGGAGCAACTAGCCAATGTGAACTTTGAGTTGAGGAGGTTGGCAATATAGAATCACAATCTCTCTATGGAGGAAGTCTAGGCACTTTGTCAACAGATAGTCACCAAGGTAGCTGCCTAGAAAATGAGGTCCTAAAATTTAAAAGAGTGAAAAAATCACTACAAGGACTAGGAGGGGCTCTTCATAGCAATAAACAAGAACCAAATTCAGCTAGCCAAGAGTTGATGTATGGAAATTGATCTTTGATAGCCTAAATGCATACAATAAAACTAAATCTACCTAAAGGAGTTGCAAATAGAAGATATGATAGAATACATGGAGCTCACCAACCTCCATTATGCAAACTTGTCTATGTTAACTATAGGGAGGGCAAGGATAGAGCTTGAGAATTAAGTGAATAGTTCATACCTCCTCTATGTGCTCAAATTCAAGCATCATAAAGAGACCATGTAAAAGTTGGAGATAGCCAATGTAGAGCATGAGGTGCTTAGGAACCATTTCCCTGATCAATGATTGGTTACTAAGGACCTAGCCAAAAGAATGCATAATTATCACAAGTTATAGAACTTGGTCAAGATGTTTGACATTGAATAGAAATAGTTTGTAGCATGGCTTGTAAATGTTAAAGTTATTCCTTGCAATGTATTAAATTTATTTTTGAACACAAAACTACAAGATTAAAACTTTATTAAGAAAGAATAAAGAATAAGTTAGAGAAAGGTGTACAAATGGTGCCTAGATGAGCAAAAAGGGGGGCTCACTTATGCAAGAGTTCAAAGGGCATTGAAGCTAATGTGATCTGCTCCACAATTTCGGTGCTAAGCCACTCTTGATGTTATCAAACCTTCCATCATTGATGCAAACTTGTATATACCAATTGGAGCACTACTAGGGGATGGAAAAGGTGGAAAATTTGGATACCAAATTACTGCATGTTGGGTTTCGAAAATCCCAAAAGTATAGTGTTGATACAAAAAATTTACCAAATATTTAGGCCACAATGCTTCCATGTTGGGGTTCAAGAGAATTCAAGCATAGGAACCTTCAAGATCTCTTGAGTATTTGAAAATGACCAAATTGTGGAATTTTGAAAAAATGTTGAACTTTGCTTAGAATTTGTTGAACAAAAGATGCTTTTATGCCCTAAAAATTTGTTGAACTTTGTACAAAATTTCTAAACCTATAAATGGTATTGGAGGCTAGCTTATATAAGGTCTTTGGGCCATAAATAGGGCTGCAAATTGGCTATGAAATGACTGTAAATTTGGCTTAAAATAGCTACAATTTTTTACAAATTTAAGTAAGATTGATGCCCAAATTTGAGGGGTTACTATACATAGTAAGTACTTTCCCCCATCTTCATTCCATTTACTATAAATAGTAATTGGGTAACACCTTCCATGCTAGAGATGAATCTTCCATGTTGAGCTCTTCACCATGGTTGTTGAAGTGGTTGGTCAATGTTGAGGTGCATGAATTAATGAATTTTTGCTTTTGTTGCTTCCACACTAGGGGATTGAATTTTTCACATTAGGAATGAAGCCTTCACATTGGGGGAAGACTTTCATGCTAAGAGGAAAATGTTTCTACACTAGGAGAAAGGTTTCCAAGCTTTTCATGTGGTCTCCTCTACTTTGAAGAGAGAGGAAGGGAAAGTTTCCAAAACCCCCATCCTTCAATGCTGGGGGTAGGTGAGATCTAACTCTTGCATGTGTTTCTAGCATAAAAAAATGTATACCTCCTATAAAACCCATTAAATTGCCTTTTTTTTCATTCCAAAATGCATTTTTAACCCCCCTCCCAAACCCAATTATAAACACTATGTGATATTGTTCCCTTGGGGAATGAGGTTTTGATCACTTATGAGGCATTTTCAACCCCAAAAGTATAAAGTATGTGAAATTGCCCATTATGGGTTACAATTTTCACCTTTATAATGAAAAGTTTCCTCAAGGTTCATGGGGTGAAAGCTACATGATGAAGATTGACTATAGCACGCAAATTTTTATGATGTTTCAATGGCCCTGCTTTGTTAGTGTCTAAAGGATTTATCCAAGAGGCACTAACAAAGAATAAAAAACACCACTACATATTATAAAACTATAATGCATACATGTCACATGAGAATCATGCTATCTAGGTTACCAATGTTGCTAGTTTAAGGCCATGGTAGGCCATGGCACTAGTTGAAGGCCCTGGTAGGCTAGGTTGCTAGTGTAAGATCATAGCAAACCATTTGAAAGTAGGATCACTTATTGATGATCATTAGCTACATGTAGTATGGATTTAGATAGGAATGGTTGACCAAATTAGCTAGATCATTCCCATCCATATCTACTATTCTAAATGCTCTATTGCTATAGGCTCTAGTGACAAGGAAGGACCCTTCTCAATTGGTTGAGAATTTTTCTACATGCTCACAAATGGCCTTGAGAACTAGGTTCTTGTCCTTGATCTTGCACATGATCAAGTCATGGTAACATTGTCACTTCTTCCTCTCTTAATAGTGCTTGATGTGAGAAATGATCACATACACTATTCCTCCACTAAATCTAGGGCTCTTGTTCACAACTCTTTATTCTACTCATCATTGATGAAGTCCTTCAAGGCTACTTGGAGTGATGGCACCTACAAGTCAAGATTTATAATAGCTTCAAAACTATAAAAAAGGCTATAACGAGTCATGCTAGTTGTTGTGCAATAGGTTGTTCTATATGCCCATAGTATATGGACAAGCCACTCATGTCACTTCCAATTGCTATTATTGAGCATCTTCTTGAGTAAGTTGATGATGGCCTTGTTTCTTGCTTCTACTTATTCATTAGATTGAGGATCATAAGGTGATGAAAAAGAATGCTTAATGCCTAGGTTGTGATAGAAATCCTTGGTTTCTTAGCTACTAAATTAAGGTCTATTATCCATAACTATGGTCATGGGTATGCCAAAAAGAGCTACAATGCTATCTAGAATAAATTTGCAAACTTGTTCAAATGTGGTCTTCCTTAGGGAAATGGCCTTAATCCACTTGGTAAAGCATTCAGTTGTAGTGATGATGAAGCTATGTATTGTAGAAGACTTAGGCATTATGGGTCCAATGATATCAAACCTCCATCATTGAAATGGCCATGTTATCTAGGTTTTATGTAACTCAATTGGTGATACATGTATCAGGATGCTATATCATTAGCATGTGTCACATCACTTAACCTTTTACAAGTTTTCATTCTTCATATGGGGTCAATAGTATCCTAGTCATCTAATATTAGTGACCATGGCTCTAGGTCCTATTTTCCCTCCAAAAATACCCCCATGAACCTCCTCTAGGACTATTCTAGCTTTGGTTTTACCTAAGCACTTTAGGAGTATGCCATCATATAATCATCAACATAATGTGCTATCACCTATAATACTTCAATCACTTGCATATGGAATCCTTCTAAGTAGTAGTCAGGCCTCATGAGGATTCACCATGCATAAGGTAGAATTTGATATTATCATCTCACTCCTTTGGTTAAGCTGGACAAGTTTCTAAACACATCTACCACCACACTAAGGGTTAATGTTGCAATTACATAAACTATGAAATTTTCATTTGAAGGTATGTGTTGGATATCAACATCTATAAAATGCTCTAATAACTACTTCCCTAGGTCATAGTAAGGTTATAAGTGCTTAGCCTTGCATGCAGATACTTTGGTTACTTGATTAACCATGAGCTGTGAATTACCTTTGATGGCTATGTGTCTAATTCTTAGATCATGAATACCATTATCCCTCTGATTAAACCCTCATATTCTACTATGTTGTTGGTACATGGGAACCCAAAACGATAGGCAAAGGATTGAATCTCACCAAATGGAAATGTTACAATGGTAGCAACACTAGCCCCATGGGTGGTTGAAGCTCCATTGAAGTTCATGACTACCTCATAACCCTCAAGCACTTGGCTAACTATGTTAATGTGTTCATCAAGAAACATAGGATGTATGGCTACTTGGTCATCAATAGGTGAAACTGTGAGTTGTACAAGTATAGCTTAACCTTTTGTTGAAGATTGAGAGACACAATGAAGGTTAAACTCTATAGTTATGGCTTCTCATCAAGCTATATGGCTACTTTTATTGATGCTGGTCATTATGGCTCTAAGTATGTTATCCTTGCCAAATTACATTAACTTGGCTTTTGAAGAAGTAGTGTCTTCATTTCTTCAAAGAGAAGAATATTACTAGACAATACTTCTCCACTTCAATGTATCAGGTCTCATGGACAACTAATGCATGACTAAGGTAGTATATAGACATTTCTGCTCCATTATCATTTTTCTAATAGAGTAGGGAGGCAATGGATGAATTAGAGGTGTTGAGATAAATGTTAAATAGTTTATGCTCTTGTAGAGGATAGACTATTGGTAGTTGTGTCAACTCTTACTTAAGGTTTTCAAAGGCATCCTGGCATTGAGTAGTCCATTCATAGTAAACTCCTTTCTTAAGAAAGTGTTGCATGGGTTGTAACTAATCTATAATCCTAGCAATACACCTACAAATAAACTGTAATCTACGTTATAATCCCCAAAGCTCTTTAATCTGGGTAGGTGCTATGAATTTGAATATGGCTTTACCATTATGAAGATCTACACATATCCTTGCTTCAAAGACCACAAAGCCAAGCATCTTACTAGTCTTGACATTGAAGACACACTTCTTAATATTAAGCCTAAGCTTGTATTTTAGGCATCATTTAAGCGTAAGATCTAGGTCATTAGCATGGCCATTGACTATCTTAGACATCATAGCTATGTCATCTAGATAATCATTAAGCAAACCTAACATGTAAGCACTAAAGATATAGGTCATAAAGGTCATGCTAAGTTGGTGCTTTGGGTTGATCTTAATTTGTTTATATCCCAAGAATCCATCCATAAAGGACAACAAGGGATGTTTGGCTATAATATTGATA
Source organism: Gnetum montanum (assembly GCA_015680685.1). Taxonomy (NCBI): domain Eukaryota; kingdom Viridiplantae; phylum Streptophyta; class Gnetopsida; order Gnetales; family Gnetaceae; genus Gnetum; species Gnetum montanum. The sequence goes on along the minus strand of MNCI01034964.1, from coordinate 130,781 downwards.
AGTTAATCAATACTATGTAAAGGAAAGTCATCCTTGATGGTTGCTTTATTTAGGTCTTAAAATCAATGCAAATATGGATACCCCAATTTTTTTAGGAACTACCACTATGTTGGATACCCATTCTACATAATTGATAGCCCTAATGAAACCTTCTTGGTAGAGCTTTGAGATTTCATCATGAATTGGCAAGGCCAAATCAAGTTTAATCTTGCACACTTTTTGCTTAATTGGTCCAATGCTAGGGTCTAATATGATGTTGTGCTAGACTAGACATGGATCTAGGCCTAGCATATCTTCATATCACCAAGAAAATGCCTTAATGTTATCCTGTAAGACTTTGGTGATGTCTTGGATACATTGAGGCTCTAGTGAAGAACTTAGTTTAAGGGTTTTCTCCTCACCATTGTGTGTTGATATAAGAACCTCAACTAGAGGATCTTCAGTTATGTCTCTTGCTACTAAGTCAAGGGTTTTAACTTGGTTTTTAGGCCATTCTAGAGGTTTCTCTATTGAGGCTATATGGTCTACAAGACTCCTAGGCTCAAGATCTCCTGTAGTCATGATCACTAGCTTATTCTTTGGATTCTTTGACAATTTTCAAAGTAATTTGAAATTTTCCATCCAAATATTTCCACATTTTGTCAACTTTAGCCAAAATTTCATACATATATTTTTGAATTGGCAAGGTTTTCTACTACACCATTTCATCAAGTAGTGCCTCCCCCTCATTGCCATAGAATCAGACCTCCCTTTTTTTGATGAAAGGGTCCTAGTTATACTCCTTAGCACTCTCCCATTTTCTTAACTCACCATCTTATTTTACAACTTACTCAATCAGCCTTTGAATCTAATGGCCTATTAGTTCATATAGTCCTCCTTGGACATAGATCCCAAGAGCTCTCCTCGTTTTTGATCAAAGCCCATCTATGATATGATGAAGCTACTCTCAATGAGAATAATCATGGCTAGGACATATGTGTAGAATGGAATAATACCTACCTATAACTACATCCAACGATTCATGTGTTCATTGTCACTAGTCTTGGATTTGCTTCTTCAAGTTAAATACTTTGAAGTAGGTATAATATTTATCATTGAACATCTCAAGCAGTATACTCCATCTACAAATTAATTCTAGTTCTAAGGATTGGTACCAACTTTCTACTTCTTTTATGAGTGTCTTGGGGAATAACTTAAGTTTTTTCCAATTATTCTCTATATTCTGCAAGGCACAAGCATTGTCAAAGGCTTGAAGATGGATCTATGGATCTAAGTTATATCCCCCTTGAATTTGTGGATATTTTTCATATCCAACCTCTTGATTCTACTCTCTTTCACATGCCTAGTTGGAATTTTGACTACCAATACAATTTTTAGCATACTTCAAGTTCTCAGCAAAGGTTCATCATTGTCATGATTTTGACGATGCCTATGACAACCCCTACTACCCGTTCATTCATAACAAGGCCTACAATCATTGTTTCACTATTCACCTTCATCGTGGTTTTGTCCCCTATAGTTTTGATTAGATTTAGAGGAGGAAGAAGAATATGTAAATGAAGAGGATGAAGAGGGAGAAGGACTACCACAACCTTGGTGTCTACCACATCCTCTCTAGTTGTCACAACCATGATCAACAAGTTTACTATCATCACAATGCTTGCCTAAGCCCTTGCCTTGAGTTCCACATTTTCCTAAACCTGAATTTTTATTAGTGGACTATAGATTTAGGTTCAAGCCTCATTCACCAAAGCCAAGGGATGGAGAATCTTCATGGTGAGAACCACTAGAGTAAGGATCCTTATTATCATTTTGATCGAACATGAATAAGCGATTAGTCAACTATTTTCCTTTCGTAGCTTCATAGTGCTTCTCTTGGTGTTGATCTTGTTTGCATTATGTTTTTGTAGAATGGTAGTCCTAATAGTCATGGTCTTGCATAACATATTCATCATGAAGATCCTAGATGTCTAACCTCTTAAAAATTTGGAATAGCATCCCAGGAACAGATCAGTTGGAAGGTAACAAAACATTGCCCTCCATATCTCTCCATCGTAGTTGCTCATCCTAATGTAGGATAAAGATGACATTAGGTAAAAACTTATCTAGATGAGTGTACACTACTTTAAATTCTTGGGGCACTAGTAGGTTTGACTCATCATGCATGTGAGAAGAAGACATCTTGAATTAGAGAAAAAAATTTAGTGTGCTTAAATTATTATTATTATTATTATTATTATTTTCAAATTATTGTGTCCTTAAGGTTTGTTCCAATGATCTTAAATAGTATTCACTAAGTCCTAGATAGTGCACATATCAAAGTACAAGTCCTTAACAATGATGCTAATGATGAGTAGCGAGTAGACCTTATGCCCAACCATAACAAATCACTAAGCATTCATGCACGATCTGATCGCATTCCATGGACTTATAGCCTTCTAAGTACACTAGTCTCTAGGAAGTGAAACAAACTATTGTAATCATTGTCTTTTCAATTACACTTGTGAAATGCAAAAGTATGGTTAAGTGCAACTATAGCATTTGATTTTTATCAGTTTTATGGTTTATGTTTTAAGTCACCTAAGGATAAAGACTAATAAATGAAATAAAATAATTAAATTACTAATTTAATCTAACTAGCTACACCTAACTAATCCTAACATAAGCATCTGTTCCCACTTCCCGTACACATCATGAACACATTTAATGATACTTTGTTACCAAACGTTAAGTGTTACTAGGATTACCAAGCACCAAGCATATGTTTGAAGTGGTCCTACTTATGTTCTTAATTAATCACTATTTAATTTTGATTAATTTAGCTTAATTGATTACTTAATTACTTAAGCATTAAAGGAATTGGATAAAACATTAAATGCATAGGTAAACAATTAATCTACTTCAAACTACTACAAGGTTTATTAAAAAGCTCATCTTTATTGCTACATTAACTACCATGCTTAGGTACAATAGTGTTCGAATAAAGATCCATACACTCTTTAACTCCTACTATGAGCACTTAGAAAAATATTCTAACTTTCAAGCAAGAAAACTACAAGAGCTCTACTACAACTATGATAAAAGATGTCATAAACATGGTAGGTGAGTGCGTATTTATAGGAAAAAATAGACACTACATCAATGAGGCCACATCAATGCATCAAATCTCATGTTGATGTAGCTGCATCAATGGGGTCATGTCAACATGACCACATCGATAAGTCGTCATCGACACAACCCTCGACATGACTCACCAATGTTGAATAAGGTTTATATCATGTAACACTTTGAAATGCCATCACTATGTAACATACCACCCTAGTGTGAATGTAATTTTGATACATGTTAATATTAGTTATAGTATTTATGTTTAACAATAAACATTAATTATCTATCATGTCTATTCACTTATTCAATATGAAAATTCTCCTAAATCTATATATATCTTTGATGTTTGTACATTCTATTGTGTGAAAATAGAGAATAATAATGTGCTTTATTCTATACTTGTACCATAGTATGAATTTTCTTTACATCATAACAATATACATCTCATGATTTATTATAACTTAATAATATTTTCTCTTATGAAGATATAGATAATTATTTCTATTTCTATCTTGACCTAGTGATCATCATATCATGAAACTGAACATGAGTAAACCACCATTATTAAATGACTTACATGCTTTAGATTCCATAGTATAAGATACAACTCCCAAATCAAAGAAAGATTCATTAGTTAGCATTTTTTATAGTTTAATGAATGCAGATATAGGCTCCTTTGCTAAGCAATGATATTTATTTAGATAATATTCTTGCTTATAAAATTATTTTTATACCCTCGTAGTTGATGATAAAGTGAAAAATTTATTTCATTTCCATGATATGCACATTTTCCTTTCTATTATTTTTATGTTATATTATATTTTAAAAGAGATTAAACCTCTAATATCTCTAGCCATTTTCTCTTACATTTCAAAAGAACCTTAAGGCCAAAATATTTTATAACATGTTTTTAGAAAAAGAAATTACTCATCATCATTTTACTATTTTGATTATTGCTTTTTGAATTAAGAATATTGTAGTATTTAAGTAAAATGGTACTAATTCAAAATGATTATTTTAAAAGGAAATTTTTTAGATATTTTATTCCATAATCATTAATGGTGAAAAAATTCTTAATTTATGTTGTAGCAAAGAAGTTAAAAAGCAATAACTTGTTCATTTATCATTTTCTTTTAAAGTCATATCATTATAATCAATTACTAAAGTATGTTATAATTTTAAATGTTAATTTTAGTGGTGGTATTAAAATTTTTGTGTATTTTTTTAAGCTCAACATTCAAAATAAAGTCTATATTGTGTAACACCATGAGTTTATATTAACACTATTATGGTGATTTTTGTTATATTTTGATTAACAAATAGTTATTTCTTTGGAAAAATTTATTAGTGAATAGTTAACTAATCATCATGTTCATTCTATTAATTAGCATGATAATTGTCTTATAACTCTATATATATCTAGTGTAAAAACATTTTCTCTATGTTGCAATATCATGTCTATAATGTCATAGTCACAATGTCACATCTATGATGTCATAGGATTTTTTAGCATGTCATAAATATGATCTATTTAGAAGTGCCAAAATTTATAAATATCCATCATGTACTACATGAAATACAATATTTTGTTAATAGCCTTAGCAAAACTCTATATATTTTTCATTGTAAAACTTAGAATACTTGTATTCGTTGAATTTAGGATAGATAATTCAGATTTATAATCCTTAAACACTTTAATAATATTTTTGACATGATTACTACAACATTAGTATCATAAGTCATACTTAATCATATGTGTGACATCCTATCCCCTCGATGCCATGGCAAACATTAAATATACATTATATTAGACATTATGTAGAACAAGACAATATACCAAATATCAAATATATGTAACATTCAACATTATATGTAAAGGAAATAATAAGGAAAGTGTAGAAAGAGAAAAAATGCTTTATTGATATAGAATGTAGTATCTGGATCATGCTTTTAGAGTATTCCTAGGGAATTTCTTCCTTTGGCATCCATCCCTTAGAGGTAATCCAACACTACCATCACAATTATGCCTACAACCTAAAGAGAAAGGATGGCTAGTCCACTTCTTTTTCCACTTCACCTAGCTCCTGTGACTTGCCTGTATTAGCTCTTCCACTCCATGCATAACACAACCTATAAACCAAGGTATAAAAGCCTTAGGTCAAATCCCCAAAGGTTACCTCAAGAGACACATCGATTATTATAATGTACCTTTTCAGGTCTTCATTACAACATGCCCTTTTGGGTTTTATTATGATAACGATAATACTTATTATAAAGAGGCATCATCTTCATTTTTCAATAGCATCATTTGGAAATGGAAATATGACAATCTACTCTGCTTAGGTTTTGTTTGTCCTTGAATGAGTCCATGTTCACTATCTTTTTCCAACTCCGATGCTTCTACTATGATCCTATACTCCAATAATTTGATTTCTCCTTTGAGTTTTAAGTTTCTTACTTATTTTGCAAACAAAATATATGTGATAAGAATTTATATAAGTATTAAATATTAGTTTATTAATACTTACCTCAGTTTTTAAGATAATGAAAAGAGGTGAATTAAAGATCTACCAACCACCAATCATCGATCCTAGCTACGGTTACACAAAGTGCAACTCATATCTAGTTACCCAAGTGAAGGTAGGGAAAATATTTATTCTCAAATTGCATTGCTTTAGATATTTTACTATCTAATAAAATATAAATTAAACAATGAAGAAAATAATAACAATATAAATAAAAGTAATGGTGAAATACTTCTTGATCTTGATCAACCTTATGAATTGATGCAAGTAATTGTAATTTTGCCATAAGTGGTGTATGATTGGATGGTCTTACTTAGGATGGAAGGGCTTGATCTTTATTTGTATCCACTTCTTCTTTAGGAATTAACTCTAGTAACTTGGTAACCTAGAAGAATTGGACAATGTACCAAATATAATCCAAGGTCTCAATAAAGAATGTTGTTGACCCAACCTCATTAATCAAAGTAGAGTAAACAGTAAACTATTCTTCTTGATGAATACTATCCATCAACATCATCAGTTCCAAAATTTTGGGATTTGATTTATCTATTGAAGATTCAAAGTAAATAGAATCTACACTAGCCAATGGAATTACATGTTGAATTGATGGAAACATCTTTTTTAAATTAAGTTCATCTTCCAAGGATTCTTTTACACATCCATATTTTTAGAATTGATAGACTCTACTTCCAACTTTTGCATTGAAGTCTCCACAAAGAAAAAATTTAACTAGATCAATATAGCTTAGGAATAACTTATTCTTCAAAATTTCTTCTATTTTCTTAACCAAGTATGCTCCTTGACATAGTATAATATTCAAACATGTTGTTTTGATAATAAAATGTTTGTTGAATATACATACACATCTTCTTAATGGATGGACTTTTAGAATCACTACCAAGGCTATGTGATTTTTCCAAAATCTTAACTATTCTTTCTTTTCCATGATTTAGATTTCAGGAGTTTCAAAAATCATATTTTCTAGACTCCATTCAAATCTTTATACTAAATTTAACTTGGATTCTTTATAAAATATTGCACAACCATCCATGTTATGATTTTCTTAGTAAGCTAAACTATATGGCTCAAAAGAAGAGCTTCCACATAAACCATTTTGCTTATAAATACCTTTGTATCCCATCTTTTCTAAGTCTAGTTGGAATTGGTATAGAAATTTCCATGGAGAGACTTCTTGTAGACATAAAAAATCAACATCCAAATCTTTTAACTCTAATAATAGGCATGGATATTAATATTTGTGTCAATCCAAGGCCCATGGTGGACATAGGAGATGTTCTTTTTTTTCACTCACTAGGGGATCTTGCAAGCCTGTTGTATGTTGCAACTTTCATTCTCATTCTTGAATTTTATTTTTGATAATTTATATTCATACATATCATATACCTTGTTGAAACAATATTATGAATCTATTTGTCATTCTGTTGCATGATTTGATTGGAAAACAAATTAATATACATTTTCTTAAATATTTTTGTTTATCAACTAATTTTTCAACTAATAATAACTTGATACTAATACATCAAGTAATTCTCCAACTAATTTTGGTAATATTTAGCTACATATCTAATTTTTATTAATATATACTTATATCATCTAATACTTAATGGCCTTTCTACCCTCCTTAAGAACACTAAATCTGATGATGTAACTAATGACAAGCCATAGTGATCTTTAGGGCTATCTACAAAGATTAAACACTAAATATTAAGGTCCCAAAAAGGGTTAAATTCATTAGTCCTAATAGTTGAACTATTATGCATGAATAGTTATGCTTATGTTGTTGAACTTTAACGAATAGTTTCATGATATCATTGAATTATTGGGTTACCTAGATGATAAATCTAACCTTACCATTGAGTTCTAAAGGGTGAAAAATGTTTAAAATGACTATTCATGTGTTGAAAAAGAACATCTCATGCTCAATCTATGATAAAATTAATCTTCTAAGGGTCTTAAGGCACTATATCGGGCAAGAGGTGAAAACTAATTTTTGGGGTTCCTACACCATTGTGTTTGAAAGGTTGAAATCTGTAGGAAATGACTCTTCATTCATCAAAAAAGGCTCCGAAAATCAAAAGTGATGGCTTCTAAGGCGTAGGATCTTTGGAACAAAAAATGAGACTTTCCAAGAGGTCATCCATCCTAGTATTACTCCAAAAAAAGCCCTCTTAATTACTTAATTCTTATCTCACATGATGTTAATGTGTCATATTCTTATTTTAAAAAAAATTTCTCATGTTCTTAATTTTAAACTAACGTTTCAATGGATGAAAATTTTAAATTCTCTATTAGTTAGTGAAAATTTCAAATTTTTCATTAGTTGATTAAAAAATTTTCAGTTTTCTATCAGTTGATGAAAAATTGGAATTTGTCAAAGGTGGTAGTGACTTGTGGTGTTGATGGTGTCCATGGGCACTAAAGGTGGCAAAGATCTGCAGCATTGATGGTGTCCATAGAGCATCAAGGGTGGTAGTGATCCATGGTGTCAATGGTGCTTGTGGAGTGTCAAAGGTGGTAGGAATCTATGATGTTGATGATATCCTTCGAGCATTAGACATAGGAGTGATATGTGGCACCATCAGTGTCTACAAAGTGCTGGGATAGGTGATGATCTATGGCATCTTTGGTGTTTGTAGACATCATGGGTGGCTGAAAATCATCATCGATTTTTTAGTGATTAATGAAGGTGATGGTAGTAGTAGTGGCAATAAATGGTAGGAATTGCACATGAAGGAAAGAGAGCACGATGGCTTGGGTACAATAAGGATTTATAGCTACAACGGCCCATCATAGCAAGAAATAATGACAATGCACCAATATCCCTCATTGGCTACAAAATTCGTGACACCATGATAGACACATGCCACTTCCACTACCAAATCATGGCATCCATGTTTTCAATGCTCATCCTCTTGGACTAGGCCACATCCATGTGTGCTCCCCTTGAGATGATGGCCTTTGTAAGGCCACTTCATGTGCACAAGTCCAAAATTTTCCCCAACGAGTGTGGGCTCTTCATGACACATAGCATGGTTGCTAGCATGTTACTCATCATCTTCCATCCTCTTTCCATCCCCCATAGTCTTGGCCATTATGGTCGCATCATGGCCACCATGAAGTAGCTTGTTGTCAATTTCTAGACCCTCATCCCCCTACACTAGGGTTAGGGTTAGGGTTAGGGCTCCTCCTCTTCTCTCTCTCTCTCTTTCTAGTAAACCTGACGAGGCCTAGGTTTGAACCCATGGCCTTCCACTTTTTTTAATGTTAATTTAATAATTAATATTATTTTAATGCACACAAATTAAGAAACTTAAACAACAACATCTCTCAAACTATAACATCAATTAAGAAGAAATTTGTACCATTGGAATCATCTAGATGAGTACTATGCATTGAACATAATCTTAGGATTCAAAAATAAAGTTGAATTTTCAAGATTTTAAAAGATCCAAACTAGCTTATTCTACCAAAATGGCATTACCAAGTTGATGTATGGAAGACATGATGACTTATAAATGGCTCTAAGTTGCTTAGGATATGATTTTCAAAAAATTAAGAGCAATTTAGGTTATGGTTACTAAATTTTCAGAAAAAAACTTAACAATGATCATAATCAATTCATATCTATAATAGTAAGATGTGTAAGAGTTACCTAGACTACTGTATTCTTGTCTTACCAACATCTCTTACAATTGATGAATATAGATCATCTTGGACATGTGGTGCAAATCATGGTAGTTCATAACTCTTCTTAGTTCATCACTTCTTGGTTCATCCTCAAGTTGTAGTTAGTTCATACTTTTAAATAGCCCTTGCATCATGGTTTGATCTAATATCAATTATGACATCCTATCCCTTGGATGTCATGGTAAACATCAAATATATGTTATATTAGACATTATGTGAAAGAAGATAATATATCAAATGTCAAATATATGTAACATTCAACATAATACATAAAGGAAATAGCAAGAAAAATGTAGAAAGAGAAAGAAAAGAATGCTTTATTAATATAGAATGAAGTATCTAGATCATGCTCTAAGAGTATTCCTTGGGATTTTCTTCCTTCAGCATCTATCCCTTAGAGGCAATCTAGCACTACCACCATAATTAGGCCTAAAACTTGACCAGAAGGGATGGCAACTCCACTTCTTGCTCCACTTCACCTAGCTCCTGTGACTTTCCTGTACCTATAACAAGTGAAAACATCAATGAGTGGAATCACTGAGGGGTGTAGCGACTGAAAACATCAACGGCTGGAAAACACTGGGGGGTTGGTGAATGCGACAGTTTCGACCCCATACCCTCGGGAGGGCCGTGCTAAGTGTGTGTGGATACGGGGTACCCTGAATGGTTTGGTCAATCAGACAAGGACTTAATCGGCATCTATATAGCCTTTTGCAACATATAACTCAAAGCGGAAACAAAAATGCAAAGTAATGCTTAAAAAAAATAAAGTAGAAAACAATGCAACACATGATAATAAATAGGAAAGCAAAGTAAAATGCGGTTAGAAAAATGCACCACTCTGAAGCTACAAGTTCACTCTGTCAAGGTGGGTACAATCGGTTGCATAGCATGGCGAAGTGCAGAGATCACGAGAGTAACCAGGACATGTAGAGCAAAACAAGTTGTGTGTTGAGGCATGAATTTAGGTGCTGACGACGCAGGGTTCTACCAAGGTGGTAGAAGGGGAACAGAACAAAGTGTTAGCTGAAGATGGTAACTGTTTGCAGTGCCAAACAAAAAGCTTATAGTGCTCAATGTCACAATGCCAGACAGAGGATAAGTTGAAGAATTCAAAAAATTCCAACCAACCCCCTTCAAATCTTGTTTTTTTTCTTTTTAGAAAAAGATGCGAACCCATTTGAATGCTGCTTGTTGGGGTATTTATAGGACCAAGGGCATGCAAAAGGGATGGTTTGGATGCCACGTACCTTGGGTGCATGTTGACTTGTCTATGTTGCACATTCCATGCATGACCGTTGGACTTGCATGACCATTGTAATGTCAACCTACCATAACTGTGTGCCTACCACACCATAATTGCACCATCAGCATCTGGAGACATGTGCCAATAGTCCAATTAGATGAAGTGCATTGATGTCGCACAACCATCCACATGCCTTGTTGTGCTTTGAAACGTAGCATGCTTGGCATAGCATAGCACCTTGTTGTGCGTTTCGCTACATGTGTGTTGCATGCTTGCTACGCTATGCTATGCTACGTAGTGTAGCATAGCGTAGAGACTAGCCTTAGTTGCAAAATCTTTGTCTATTTGCAAACATTACTTCCGCGAAACTTGCAAACTTGTTGATTTCATCCTTTGATCCACCCTCTGTCTCTTCTGCAGGATTGCTACGCCTCGCTGCACCATGTAGCCCAGCGTAGCGTAGCAGTAGACATGGTCCGCCACTTCCTGATGGAAAGGGACATTGTTGAAGGACTTAAGGTTGAGCAAGGGAATTAGTGGTATAGCTATTTCCATGCTATGCTACGCCTCGTAGCATAGCATGGCACTTCATTCTGCAGTCACTTTCTGAAGCTTGCTAAGCTACATAGCTGGGCATAGCATAGTGTAGCAGACTTCATGACTTAGAAAACTTTTCAAACTATTTTGTGCATCCAGAATGCTACTTCCAACTCCACTCACCATTTCTGAGCAGTCTGTCGGTTGGGCAAGCTACTTGGGTGGACAAGCAGGGTGACCCATAGAGCTTGTTCATGCTCAAAGTAAAAAATTTGCCGAACTGGCCGACCTAAACTCAGAGTGTTCTCCTTCTGAAGAACTATCATGGTACTACGTAGATTGCAAGGCCTGGTGAAGCAAGAGTGACTTTGAATTTTCTGGGATGTTTCATTGTCCCCTCTTTGTCAAGGTCTGGAGGATGGGCTTGAGAGATGTTGACAAAGAATATGAAACATTGTAGCAGGAAAAATGCTAAGGTTGTCTCTTGGTGAGTGTTGAGACATCACTTGGCCACACTTGAGAGTCTTGCATTGGTTTGGCAGAGGTTAAGGCAGAGAGCAAAGATGATGTTTAGTAGAGTCCCTTGTTGGAGTGCTCATGAGGGACTCATTCACGTTTTCATCTTTGGCTGGTGCTGTTCTTCAACCCCTTGTAGGATAGGTGTTTCCTTCATAGGATGGGTTCCGTTACATCCATGAAGGCTTTTGACCTACCTACAAATTCCTTCCATACGAAGAGTTGTGTTATGTACGTCATGGAACTTGCACTCTAAAGTAGCCGTGCTAGTTGAGGCACTTGCTTCACAATGTTGTAGCATTTGCTGCTATGGCAAGACGTGCCCTCGGAGCAAGGGTCTTGCTGGCTACTAGCATTGTTGACACTCTTGGGCACCATCGCTGCTATGTGATGTCCAAAGTAGGAAGGCCAGCAGTAGCCTTGGCAGCACCGGCATGGAGGAGCTAGCCTCCAAGGCACCAGGAGTTGTTGTGGGTGCAGATGCTCTGGAATCCCTACCAAAAGCATCCATGCTCAGTTCAGCTATGGGGTCAGCTACCACATAGTTGGACATCGTGCGAGCCGAGGTGTTGGTAGGGGGCTGGGGAGTAACAATATTATGGCTGGGCCACAATACTGCTGGCACTCCAAATGTGGGAACTAGCCCAAGAACTACTATTAGGGCGATGGGCCATGGCGACAGTAGGTTCAGAGGGCTAGTATGATGCCATATGACATCTTTGGAGTGTTAGCATGATGCCAAGGGTGGCGGCGTCATATGTGTCCCAAACCACGTTCTTAGTGCATAGTGAATCACGTTCTAGAGCTGTGACATCCCACCCACACGTCAACATCATGCATGCTTGTTTGATGCATACTTAACATAGATGCACACTGGGGATGTCACACAAACCCAGTTTAAGGTCTTTGTAGACCATGTGCTGATTTAACATCCCACTAGACCATTGTGCTGGTTTAAGGTCCGAGTAGACCGTACATGCCAATTTAACATCGTAGCGGATGAGCAGTGCCAATTTATAGTCATAGTGGACTACAAGTGCCAGTTTTACATCGTAGTGGATGGTTGCCACTAGTTTAACATCATAGAGGACGCTCCTTGATGCTGCTAGTTTATCGTCATTGCGGACGCTGCTCGATGCGATTGTTAATTTATCATTGTAGTGGACGGTGCTTGTTGTTGCCATTTTGCTTCAAACGTAGTACAATTTGAGATATGAGTGATTCATCGAGTTGGCAAACTCATTGTCGTCCATGTCTACTAGCCTGAAGGCTCCATTTCCTAAGGCTTTAGTGACCATGTAAGGACCTTCACAGTTGGCTGAGAATTTGCTCACGTGCTCACGGACAGCCTTGAGGATGAGGTCTCCCTTCTGCACTGGCCATCGATGTGGGTTTGCATGGTGCTTCTACTACTGTTTGCTTTGGTAGTGCTTGATGTGTCTCAGCATCTATGTGCACTCCTCCACTGAGTCGAGTTAGATGGTTCACGACTCATTGTTCTGGGCTTTGCTCATGAAATTCGATAGGACCATCCGAAGTGAGGATACTTGCAACTCAAGAGGCAACATAGCTTCAGATTCATAAATAAGGTTGTAAGGGGTCTTACTTGTTGCAGTTCTACACATCATTTTGTAGGCCCAGAGGACGTAGGGGATTTGCTTGTGCCATTTCCTCTTGCTATTGTTAAGCATCCGCTTCAGCAAGTTGATGATGGACTTATTTGTAGCCTTCACCTTCCCGTTCGCCTATGGATAATAAGGGGAAGAAAATGATTGTTTAATGCCTAGATTACTATAGAAGGTTCAGGTTTCCATCATGTTGAACTGTGGCCCATTTTCAGTCACAATAGTCATTGGAAGTCCGAACCTCGTTACGATATTAACGAGGATGAAATGGCATATTTGCTGAGATATCATCTTCCTCAGGGGAATGGCTTCCACCCACTTGGTAAAATACTTAGTGGCAGTGATAATGAAGCTATGCCCTAAGGAGGACTTAGGCATGATAGGCCCTATGAGGTCTAATCCCCATTGTTGGAAGGGCCACGTGATTTGCATTGGGTGTAGGTCTGTAGGCAAGACGTGTATGAGATTTTCATATCTCTGGCACGTATCACACATCTTAACTTTTGACAGGCAGTCATGTTCCATGTGGGGCCATTAGTACCCTAGGCATCCGATTTTGGTAGCCATAGCCCTAGGTGCTATGTGTCCACCGCAAAGCCCCTCATGTACTTCGTTAACTACCTTTTATGCCTGCTCATCATCCACACATGCCAGCAATATCCCATCATAGGAACGTCGACACAGGGCATCATTTCCCATGAGCACGTATTATCGAGCATGCTTACGGATTGCATCTCTCTGGGCAGATGTTAATCCACCTAGGGGCTCGCCATGCTATAGATAAGTTTTAACGTTGGCGTACCACTCTTGGGTATCCACAACATTGACAGAAGCCACGTGTTCTACCTGAGTGATAGGCTCTACGCACTCTATAATCGAGGTTGGTAGGTTTTCCAAGGCATGTGATGGAATGTTTAACGCAAGGGTAGCTAAAGAATCTGCTATGGTGTTCTTGTTGCGTGGCACGTGTTGCACATCTATGGTTGCAAATTACTTAAGCAGGGATTTTTCTAGATCACAGTAGGGTTGTAGGTGCGTATCATTGTAGGCATAGACCTTGGTGATTTGATTCACAACTAGTTGTGAATCTCCCCAGATTTCCAAGTGTTGTATGCGTAGTGCTTGGGTAGTTGAGAGGCCTCTGAGTAGCCCCTCATATTCTGCCACATTGTTGGTGCAAGGGAATGCAAATCGATAAGCAGATGGATGCATTTCCCTAGAGGGAAATGTGATTATGGTAGTGGAACTACCTCCTCACATGGTTGAGGCACCGTTGAAGTGTAAGGTGGCTTCAAAATGTGAAGGGATGATGTTGACATTGCTAACGTATTCGTTCAGGAATTCAGGATCTATGGTTGCCTGGTCGTTGACTGGCGAGGCCATGAGTTGGGTCTCTATGGCTTGACCCTTTGTCGACAATTGACATACATAGCGTAAATCAAACTCTGCAGTTATTGCCTTCCATCAGGCTATCATACTACTTTTGTATAGGTTGTTAGTGATGGCCCGGAGTATATTGCTTTTGCAAATGATGTTGGTTGTACTACAAAATAGGTAATGCTGCCATTTTTTTAGTGTGAACACTAAGGCCAAGCAATTTCTCTCCACTTCATTGTATTTTTCCTCATGCGCTATTAGTGCATGGCTCAAATAATACACTAGTATCTTAGAGCCGTCGTCTTGCTTTTGAAATAGCAGTGTCGTCATAGATGTGTTGGAGGTGGCAAGGTAGATAAAGAAGGGTTTATCCCTTTGTGGCGGATGCATAGTCGAGAGGTGTAAGAGTTTCTTCTTTAGGCTGTCGAAGGCTTGTTGACACTGGGTTATCCATTTGAAGTTAACCCCCTTCTTCAGAAGATGTTGCATGGGGTGTAACTTGTCAATCAACCTTGCTATAAACCTTCAAATGAATTGCACTCTACCTTACAAACCACGTAACTCCTTAAGGTTTGTGGGAGGTGCTAGGTTGACAATGGACCTAACTTTGTCAAGGTCCACCCATATTCCAGCCTCCGATACTACGAACCCTAACATGCATCCAGTTCTCACCTCGAAGATACACTTCTTAGGATTGAGATGTAAGTCGTGCATTTTACAGCATTTGAGGACTACCCCTAGATCGCGTGGGTGATCAGCTACCTCCTTAGACTTGACTACTATATCATCCACGTAGTCGTTCAATGTTTCCAGGATGTAGTCACTGATAATCTAAGTCATGACTCGCTAGTAGGTTGTTGTAACATTCTTGAGCCTGAAGGGCATCATGGTATAGTACAAGGTCCTCCATGGGGTCATGAAGGTTGTTGACAGCTAGTGCTCTGGGTTAATGTGGATTTGGTTGTATCCGGAGAAACCATCCATGAAGGATAGCAAAGCATGGCCAGCTATGGTGTCGATGAGCTGATCAATGCTTGGAAGTGGGAAGTTGTCCTTGATTGTTGCTTTGTTTAGGTCTCAAAAGTCTATGCTGATCCGTATTCCTTCCATTTTTTTGAAGTCACAATGATGTAGGACACCCACTCTAAATAGTCAACCGCGTTGATGAAACCCACTTGGTATAGCTTGGTGATTTCATCCCTCACAGCTAGTGCAATTTTTGGCTTAACTTTGCGAGCCTTCTGCTTGACTGCCTTCATGTGTGGGTCTAGGATGATGTTGTGCTAAATCAATCATGGGTCTAGACCCGACATGTTGCTATATGACCATGTGAAGACATTCATGTTGTCTTGCATAATTTTGGCTATGCTTTTGTGCATATGTGTGTCTAGGAGGGAGTTGAGTCTTAATGTTTTCATCTCCTCTTTTGACGTGGTCACAGGCGTCTCGATGAGAGGGTCCTCGATTACATCCTCGGCCTCTAATTATAGGGCTTGGGCTAGATACTTGGGCCAGTTTGGGGATGCTTATAAGGCTGCTATGGTGCTAGTTGTGGTCGACCCCCAGTCGATCATGTCGGGGTTTAACTATCTCACGAGCTTGCCCTGTGGCCCTACTAACATTAAGGGCATGGAAAATTCATGATGTATTTCCATCTCTTGCTTGACCTGCCATCATAAGATGAAAGCCTAATTAAGAGGCGTCTGTCGACAGAGATTGTGTGTAACGAAAACTTGCAAAGTAGTGACGAGATGCAACTTGCGATGTGTGATGATGTAAAGGTCAAAAGTTTTCCCGTTTTAAGGTCATGGCAGACCACTAGGGCACAAGAGTGTAGAACTGCTAAAGGTGTAAAAATGCTAACATAAAGTATGAAGCTGTGTGACTATCGATATGCAAATGCCCAAACTTCTAGTTTAATGTCATTTCGGACTACCAAATTGCAACATGCCAAATCTTAATATGCAAACCAATAGTATGCGCAATGGGAAACTGTGAGTATGAGAAATACAAAATCGTTGATGTGAAAATACGAACTGCAGACATAAAAACACGAAATTGCTAAAAATTGCGACACCGCCAATGTGGAAGAAGATACGAAAACTGCCCATGTAAGCATGTAGTGTTGTTAGTTTAATGTCATTGTGGACTCCTAGGGATGCAACTATGCTGGGGTTGCTTAGTTTGAGGTCTTTTCCGACTGGTCATATTGTGATTGCCAGGATTACTAGTTTAAGGTCTTTTCAGACCCTTAATCAAAAATATATATATATTTTTGTGTTCCGGAAAGCAAGTAGCTGGCTTGAAGTGTGTCAAGGCTTTAATGCTAATAGTGCTACGATGTCGTGGCAAGCATGCTACGCTGTACGGTGTGCTTTGCATTAATCGAAGAGAGAGAGAGGAAATTTTTTCCATCTTGTCATTACAACCATAAATAGGGGTTAAACCTTGGCAATTTTTCCATTTTCACTATAAGAGCACAATGTCCATATCGGAGCACAAGGCGATTTCGGAGCACGAAGCAATCATGTTAATGACTAGCGAGGTGAGTTTTTACAGTGAAAGGTGTAAATCTACAAGTAGGAAAATGGCTCCTAAGACTCATCTAGTGCTTGCAAAGGTTGAGGAGGCAAAGAAGACCCTAGGGCATGTGCCACAAGCACACGTTGTGGCACAGTAGAGCATGTCGTTGACCCAATAGGTTACTATGTCTCCTTCTATTTTTTGTTTTGCACTTTCTATTATTCTCTACTCTTGTTTTGCATCCTATTTGTTTTGCGTCCATTCTTGGCTACCTGTGTTTTCTATGGTCACATCATTTTAGCCTTTGCATTGTCACTGTCGCCATTTCGGTCGTGGCAGATGCATAAATGTTACGTCATGGTTGTATGCAAGGCCACTGAAACTGCCACCACCGTAATTTTCATAACCACAGGGGCTAGGGCAGTTTAAGCTACTTGACCCTTGCATGCCGTAACATAAAACCCTTAGGAGGGCTAGGTCGTGTGCAACGCGGTAGAGTGACACGTGTTTGGTTAGTGCATGTCGTCAATTGTTTTGTTGCTACGTTAGGCTATTCATGTGTTTTTACTATGCTAGGCTTTCACGCCCTTGCTATGCTATGTATGGGCAGAGGATTATGCTACGCTATATACATGAACTACCAGATGCTACTATGCTTCATGATGCTAACATTTACTTATTGTATCGTGCAGGGCAGGGACGAGGCCTAGGTTGATCATTTGGACATTAGAGGGATCCTGTGCCATGTGAGCAGACCTGTGACCAATGCCCCTCCTCCCCAAATATGTATGAGAGAGCGAGGGGTTTGGTTCAAAGAAGGGGCATGGAAACCACTTTAGTGTGATCGTTTGGTCTTCCCTAGAGGAGAAGGAGGCATCTGACATAACAGAAGCCACGTTGCCTGAGGTGAGTCGGGGCATTCTAAGGTTTTTTATCAACAAGGCAATCATGAGCAGGCAGGGAGAGGGATCTAGCCAATGCCCAACAAGGTTAAGGTGCTTAGCCTAGATCTGGAACATGCCTGAATACAGTTGCTACTACTAGTACAACACATTGTTCCTCACACGTTACATTGCGACGTGCTTTCAGAACCCACAAGGGGCTGTCTATTGTGCTGGCGGGTGAGTTTTGTAGCCTTGCTCCACTGTGTTGTGCAACGTTGGCCATATTGGCTGAATGCTAATAGTATATGTTTGTTACCAGGTTCTTCATCAACGATGAAGGGGTTCACCACTGATTGGGTCTGCTAGCTACAACACAGCTAGCCCTACAGGAGTTCTCTTCTACTAAGAACTTGTGGGTGGGTGTGATCAGTCAATGCGGGGGAGAACACCACACCTACCCAAGTACATTTTATGTTCTCCATAATCAGTGTAAGGAGAAGGGTTGGCTTGATAAGGAGTAGGCAGTACCCTTCAAGCAAGTCATGGTTGAAGAAGCTATGGTTGAACTCTCATTGTTCCCGTCACCATATAGGCCTGGTGGGTCAAATAGTAAGTGTTGCATGCTCAGGTATTTTTTGCAATCCTTGTATTTCCTGTGTCGTTATGCTAAGCATGTTTTTGTGAAAACTATTGCAGGGACGAAGAAACCCTAGGAGGTGATAGTGGTAACCATCAAGATGCAGGGGGCAAACATTTATTTCAAATATAGTGAAATAGATGTCAACCAGCGTTGGCTAGACAGTGGGGCCTCGGACTCCCTGGTCAAGAACATCTGAAAGGCAAGGCTTATGGATCTATTTCTGGCCCCGAATCTGAGCATTCTCGCTGCTGAGATGCTTTCTCTGCTCAACTCCCTCTCTAAGAAGGTGGGCCATTTTTGCATGTGCATACGGGGCATACGGGTGGTCATTGAGATCAATGATCAGCTATTTACGGACCTGTTCGATGTTCCTACTATCAGTGTCCTTATAGGGTCGAAGAGGAAGAAGGAGTTGATCCTTTAAAAGAAGGATATCGAGGAGTGTTTGGGGCTCATTAAGGAGAAAAAAGGGCTTCCCATGGATAAGCTTAAGGTTAGCCCTGCCATGGAGATTTACCCGATCTTCCATGCCCACGCATTCCCCCAGCTGCTTACCTAAGGAAAAGTCCTAGGGCTCGAGCAGGCCTAGATAATGTAGGAGGTTATGGAAGAAGGGGCTCGTTACAACTGGGACAACTTCCTATGTCAGGGCTTGAAGGCTAAGATTTTGGGACTCTATGAAAAAATGGAGTCCTGCTCCAACATACACTATGCCTTCTACATAGGCTATCTAAAACAGTTTGTGAAGTTTTTGGTGGTCCGAGAGGATGGAGTCTAGGCCATGCGAGATCACAACCAGATTTCTAGGCCGTGGATTCGACAAATCCTCCAAACCACACAAGCCCAAGATCCCCCAAAAATAATCGGGAAGTCATTTTCTATAATGACCAAGGATCAAGTGGCTTGCAACGTTCGTGGCTAGGACAGCATGGGAGAGATGCCCCCTGCTATAGCTGGTAGTGTGACACAGAAGGAATGTCTCATAGCTGAGACTATGACCAAGGATTTGCGAAGGAAGAGACCTCCCCCAGCCAGGGAAACCCTTCGCGTGGAGGAAGAGGTGGGACAAAGATTGCAGCTTAAGCTGTAGAGGATGTAACCCCCCATTGGTAAATGCTTTCATGTAATGCTTACTTTGCTATTGTTTGCTACGCTATGCTACGCTAGGCAATGTAGCGTAGTGTGGCATCTGCCTTAAGCTAATTTTCTTTGGACCAACACAAAGATGTTTTTTTACTAATAGAGGAAGAAGAAGAAGAAGAAGAAGGTGATGAAGAAGTGTCTACCCTTAAGACAAGGGTGACAAATGAAGATACGGTGGCCTCAGTCTTGGAGAAAAGGGTCCCGATCAAGAATAAGGGAGCTCCTGTCTCTAGGGCAAGGGCTCTTGTCATTAGGGAGCCTCCTCCTATCAATGAAGAGGCACCTCCTTTGAATGAAAATGACACTAGTCTTCTAAAAGGAAAGGCACCAGCACATGAGGAAGGGGCTCGTATAAACTTGGTAGGACCTTCCACCAAGGCTACCACCATCATCTTTCATCAGCAAGAAGAAAGGTTGCAATCGGATGCTGGTGAGTTTGGTGATACGTCTGCCTTATTGTAATCCATCTTGACCATTATTGGTATGCTTAGTCATGTAAAAGGTGCTACTATTGATGTCACAGGACCTCCTCCAATTCATTCGGAGTCATGGGCTAAGATCCCTAACAAGTTTACGTTCATACACAGACTTGTTAACGACATGATCAAATGCCTTTAGTAGGCAGACCCTAACACAGGTAAGTAGTAGTATTAAATTCCCTTACGTTGTTATGCTAAAAAATTTTGAGTTTGTTAATCTTGCTATGCTAATGCGATTACTACAATCTTCATGTCGAGGCAACCTCTTGGCTCAAATGGGACCTGACATGACCTATGAAAGTTGGCACCGTGCCTACACTCTTACCTGACGTGATCGAGGTGCCTCATCACATGTTTGATGAGGCTTACTAGTGCATCTTATACTAGGCATGCTCCCTATGGGAGTATAAGCACGTCAATGAGGACTTGTGGAAATGGGTTCAAAGGGCTGAGCAAAGAGAGGCCAACTTGGTCATTAAGGTTGAGGATCTCAGGTCGAGGAACAATTTCCTCGTAAACCATAACCCTGATGCTGAGGACTGGCACAAGGCTATAGATGACTACCCCAGATTTTGGACTGTCGTGCATTAGAATGTTTAATCCACGCACGAGATAATTGAATAGAAAATGTAGATGGACTTGCTAACCCAGAAGTTTTAAGACATGAAAGATATCAGCGTCAAGGTTTTCGAATGGGGGCAAACCCAGAGAAACCAAAAACACATGTACAAGCTGAAGAATGAGACCCATCAAAAGCTGTACAAATATGCTACTATGGAGGCATTCATGTATGAAGCATTCATGAATGCCATCGATGCTTCTGAGGCCTACGGTAAGTTCAAAGAGCAGGTAAAGGTTACAGAATCTCCTAACTTGAAAGTGGACCTTCCCACAGGAGAAACTGCAACCATCTCCCTTTCCTCAAGACCTCTAAAATGGATGACCATAGAAAGGGAGAGAGCCACTACTATGAATAATGAACCTAGCAACAGACGTTGGATGGATATCATGATAGAGGAGGTCTGGCGTCACCTCAGACTCAGTTTGGACCGGATACCATTTGAGAACGATGCATGCCCCTCTCAAGTTATTCACTTTACTGTGTAGATGCTTATGTTATGTTATAGTTTGCATTTGTTGCCCTAACTGACTACTTCATTCCTACGATGCAGGCTCCAGATGAGGGTGCAAGGCCCATAGAGGGAGGGAATAAAGAATCAGCAAAGGAAGACACAGGGGAGGATGATGCACAAGTAGATAAAGTGGAGGTGAGTGGCAAAGAAGACACAAATAGAGACAACCCATGATAGCATGGGATTTTATTTTTGAAATTTTGAAATGTTGAAATTTTGTAAAAGTTTCGCAAACATTGTTAACAGGTGAAAGTTTTGAATAAAATGAAAAAATTTCAGAAAAGAAATTGGTTTTGCGTTAACTTGTGTATTGTGTAAAGTTTTCATGCTTTCATATGCTAGTTTTAGACCATCTCAGGACATTGCTAGTTTTAGGCCATCTCGGGCCATTGCATAACATGTCAGAAGGATTATATGTTATCAAAGCGAGAAGCAACAATGCTAGTTTTAGGACATTTCGGGCCATTGCCAAAAGAGGTAGTACGTTAACAAAGAAAAAAGTGATGATGCTAGTTTTAGGCCATTTCAGGTCGTAGCGTAGTATGCTAGAAGGATGGCATGTTAACAAAGTAGAAGGCAACGATGCTAGTTTTAGGCCATTTCAGGCCATTGCGTAGCATGCCAAAAGGGTGGCATGTTAACAAATCAAAGGAGTGATGAATGTACAAGGAATAGCAACTGGGCAGGAAGTAGTAGGGTTGCTACGCTATGCGTAGATGCCTCTTGACCCGTCATGGATTGATCGGAACATAAGGCCGAGGTGCTTCGCCAGGGCCTTCATTCACATCATTGTCCCCCACTTGGAAGGGCAACTCAACCCATGCATTTTTTATTTGGGAGTTAGCTTGCTAGGCCAATCCTTCCATTGGATGATTAATGCATGCGTGAGTAGGCACTTCATTTTCAGAGGTTGTGATCTTTGAACCCTGCTCCATGTCTACGTTGCTAATTTCTTGTGTCACTACTTCATCACCATAGATCACCACCTCCCTACCTACATATGGTAAGTGGATTTCCTAGTGTATAGGCGAGGAGATAGCCCTAAGTTGCGCTAACCATGATCTTCCCAAGATCAGGTTAAATCCGGGCATTTCCTTGACCACGATGAACATTGTGTCTATGGGGAACTGGTCCCCTACTACGAAGTTTACGTGAACTGTACCTTTCACCAAGATGCGTGTCCCATTGAAGGACCTAAGGCATGATGTCATTGTGGGTTTGATCTGGTCGACCAATCCCAACTTGTCCACAATAGGGAAGGGGATGATGTTTGTGGTAGCCCCATCATCAACGTGTACCCTTCGGATCCAGTGTTGGCCAACCCAAATTGTGATGAAGAGAGGCACCGTAGTCACCTGACCTCCTTCATGATCTTCCCTAATGGTGTTGTTACTGAAATTCAATTGAGGTGGCATGGACTCCGTGGGTATAGAGGGAAGCATAACCACATGGATTGCTTCCTCTTCCGCTGGCATGTTCTCGTCAACCAGAATCGCTGTTAACATGCAGATTAGAGCCTCGTGGTGGGGTACAGATGTCATGATTAGGTCATACAAGCTTATTGTAGAGTTTTTCTACTTTAGAGCTTGCTTGACCTAGGTTAGGGCGTTCAGAAGGTCTTGGCCACCCCCTTGTTTGACACTTTCCTCCTCTTCAATTCTTCCTAGAAGATGAATCTTCTGAGGAGAGGTAACTTTGGATTTGGGTTTAGATCCTTGTCGGTAGGGTGATGCAGGCTGCATAGTCATGTCGACCTTCATCTTTGGGGGAAAAGGTGTAGATGCAAGGGGCGAAGAAGTGGGCTTGGAGATACCCTTGACGGTATTTCCCTTCGATGTCTTGCCCACCAAGTGAACTTCTCGTCTTGTTTGGTGAGGATGTTGTTCAACTTTGTTGCGTGAGATAGGGGCCGTCGAAGGCATCAGCCCCCTGATGATGAATGGAGCTAGACGTGTTAATGAACGGGACTACGTGGCTCTACTAATAGGTGGCACAAAGGTGGATGCCCGTGGTGGAACTTTTAGGATGAACGGCTGCTACGAGCTTGGACCAATCATTGGTGGTGTTGGTGCACTATGTTGAGGCACGCAGACCACAAATGGTTGCTAGGGTGGCCTAGGATCATTGTTAATGTTGATACCATTGATGACATAATCAGCATTGTTGGCATTGAGGGGATCCATGTAGACATACATAGATTGGTTTTTAGGGCGTACTAGTTTTCTTTCGTCTAGCACCAGTTTTCCTTGGTCGATTAACCTTTGGATGTTATCCTGCAATGCCAAACAATGATCTGTGTTGTGACCACACTATTGGTGGTAGTCACAAAACCTGTCTAGCCTGAAACCCCTTGGAACTTGAGGCTCATTGGATAGGGCCAAAGAGGGATTCCTAAGGAGATCGCAGTAGCGTTGATGTCTCGCGTTTGCTTCTTCCAACATCTGCTGATGTTGGATGTATCCTACTTTCAGCAGTTACTTCAGAAGCACTAAAGGCTTTAGAGTTAGTGGGGTGTACTTTGAGCAGTCTTTGCATTCAAAGTTGGGTTTGGTTTGTGTAGATGCCTCGGGCGTAGGTGTAGTAGGTTGCAGCATGTGGCCCTATTTGGGCACGGGGTTAGCCATGGGTATGGCCAGTTTCTTGTTATTCTTTCTACCATTGTTGCTAGCTTTGGGCTTGGCCTCAGCTGCCACAATGGCTACTATGGTTGTTGGGGCCTTACCATTGTCCTTTTTTGTGAAGGTGTTTTTGTAAGCGATGTAGGCTAGGTCTTTGCTCACCTCGGCCGCATCCTGTATGCTTTTAGTCTGAGCGAAAGCCTGATTTAAAGAGTGAGGAGCGAGGTAGTACATTTTGGACTTGATGAAGTCATTCACTGTACCCTTAAAGATAGCCAGCAAGTGGGCCTCTGCAATGGGCTCATAGATTTCCTTAAGGGTTTTGCTCCAGTGTTGAATGAACTTTTGGACTGGTTCTAGCAGGTCTTGCTTCACGCTCATCAACTAATCTAGCGTGGTTTCTAGCTTCAAGTTGTACTTGAAGCGTGTCATGAACTGGGTCAGGAGCTCTTCCAAAGTTGAAATGGATGAGCATGGAAACGTGCAGTACTAATCTAAGGCTTTACTGGCTAGGGACATGGTGAAGACATGAATGATCATATGCGACCATTGTTGCAATAGCAAATATTCAGACCTAAAGGTAACAAGATGCATGTTGGAACCTCCCTCCACATCGTACTTTGTGAAGTGTGAGAGAGACATCCCTGGGGGTGACGTCAAAGTAGGGATTGCAAGGCTGATGGGGTTGTACTGGTAAAAGTCCATAACTTGTACCATGTCAGACCCAACAGCTTTGAGGCATTTTATTTCCTTAGTGAGGGTCTGGATGAGCTGAAATACTTGGTCCAGACCTGGCGACATTGTAGACGGTTGGGGGGCTACGGAGGCAGCTCCCACCTATGGCGTGGTGGGAATAGTGGTTTGACCCATCAGCGATACCATTAGGACCACCCCCGCTAAAGGTGCTACTTACGCTATCCACCACCTAGTAGGTGGTGCTGTTGGAGCAGCAACTGCGGGTTGAGCTACCAGATAGACTGTTTGAGTCACCAACGAGACAAACCATAGCCCCGTGTTAGGATGTACCGTTTGTGGGGTTTGGTAGGTCTGAGGGCGAACGTAGTGAGACATCTACGATGATTGTAAAATAGGCGAAGAAGTGAATGGAGTCCACCACATGGATGGGCATGGGCCCATCATAATGAGTGAAATAGACGTGAGCATAGGAATTGACATGAAAGTAGGTATGGTATGGACATGCGGCAAGGTAGCCATGATTGATGTGTTATGTGCTACAGGAATGTGTTGATGAACAACTTGCAGAGGCACAGTCGCTGCAAATGAAATAGGGGAATAAGGGTGATGGTATGCTAGGAATGTGGCATGGCTACCCATTACAGTCGTAGTTGTAGGCTACGAAAGCATAGGCGTGATGACAAAGGAAGCAGTGATAGACAATTGGTTGGCCTAGAAGGACTGGGTAGGAGGAACAGGAACAGGGTTGGCTTGACCTCCCTCATCAAATTTGGAATCGAGCTCCTCCTATCCATCTTGAAAGACGTCATCCTAGTTGGATGTTTTGCCCTATTGCTCCCTAAGCTAAGCCAGCTAGATTAGCTGGTCCAGTAGCCTTTGGTTTATCTATGTCAAAGGTATGGAAACATCGGGAGTGGGAACAAACTCCTTCATGTCGTAGTACGCGAACTCGAAGCTATGTTTTCTTTCAAGCTCGTGTACATCCAAAGGTAGGTTTTCCTGAAGCTTTGCACAAAGGAAGTTGTAATGCTCATGTTTTTGGGCCAAGCCCTCAGGTCCTCGATTTTGGATTCTGAGAGATCGACGTGCCTCTAGCGTTGGATTCAATGGTTGTTCAGCACCAGTAGTGCCTTCAACTGTGATGGGGACTTCGATGTTGAAGGCATTAGCAGCAGTAGTTGAAAAAGCCATTGTTAAGTAAGTAGTTATGAAAAAAAGTGCAAAAGTTATGCAAAAGAGTGTGAACAAAAAAGGAAACCAAAAAACAGCAAAAAAGAAGGCTTTACGTCTTGTCAGATTCTAGAGGAACCGTTGAGGTGACTGACCTACACCACACAAGGTGTAAATAACCACAAATGGGTATCATGTTTATGCCAGTGTGTGATAGGGTGCAGAACATGTGCAAGACTACCGTTAAATGGGAAATCTAGCTAGCGACCAAGAAGGCTTTGCATCTCGTAGGAATCTCGAGGGACCGTCAAAGCGACCACTCTATACCATGCGAGATGGGATACAAAATGCATGCAAGACTACTGTAAGATGAGCAAGCTAACTAGTGGTCAAGAAGGCTTTGCATCTTGTAGGATCCCCAAGGAACCGTTGAAGCAACTGCTCTGTACCACACAAGATGGGGTACAGAGCGCATGCACAGCTACCGTAAGATGAGCTAGTTAGCTAGCGATCGGAGGCCTTCTGTTTTGTAGGGCTCCCGAGGTACCATCAAGGTGACCGATCTGCACTGCACAAAGTGCAAACAACCGCAAAAGGGTGTCACATTTACACTTATGTGTATCAGGGTGCAGAAGGCTCACAGAACTACCGTGACACATGGAAAAGGCACAAAATAGCCCTCCTTCTAGCACCAGAAAAATGTAGCAACCAAAAACATCAGTAGCTGGAAAACACCAAGGGGTTTATGGATGCGATATTTTTGACCTCGTACCCGCAAGAGGGCCGTGCTAGGTGTGTGTGGATACCAGATGCCCTGAACAGTCTGGTTGATCAGACAGGGACTTAATCGGTGTCTATATAGCCTTTTGCAACATATAACTCAAAGCGGGAACAAAAATGCGAAGTAATGCTTAAAAATGAATAAAGTAGAAAACAATGTGACACATGATAATAAATAGGAAAGCAAAGTAAAATGCAGTTAGGAAAATGCACCGCTCCGAAGCTACAAGTTCACTCTGTCAAGGTGGGTATAATTGGTTGCACAACATGGCGGAGTATAGAGATCCCGAGAGTAACCGAGACGTGTAGAGTAAAATAGGTCGTGCGCTTAGGCATAGATTTAGGTGCTAACGATGTAGGGTTCTACCAAGGTGGTAGAAGGGGAACAGAACAAAGTACTAGCTGAAGATGCTAACTATTTGTAGTGCCAAATAGAAAGCTTACAATGCTCAATCTCACAATGCCAGAGAGAGGAGTAGTTGAAGAATTCAAAAATTTCCAATCGACCCCCTTAGAATGCTTTTTTTGTCTTTTTAGAAAAATATGCAAACCCCTTTCAATGCTACTCATTGGGGTATTTATAGGACCAAGGGCATGCAAAAGGGGTAGTTTGGACACCATGTACCTTGGGCCCACATTGACTTGTCTATGTTGCACGTGCCATGCATGATCGTTGGACTTGCATGACCATTGTAATGTGAGCCTGCCATGCCGTAACTGTGCACCTGCCACACCATAATTGCGCCATCAACGTCTGGAGACGTGTGCCAATGGTCCAATTAGGTGAAGTCCATTGATGTCACACAACCACCCGCATGCCTTGCTATGCTTTGTAGCGTAGCATAGCACCTTGTCGTGTGTTTCGTTACATGTGTGTTGCATGCTTGCTGCGCTATGCTATGCTACGTAGCATAGCAACTGGCCTTAGTCACGAAAACTTTGTCTATTTGCAAACTTTGCTTCTACAAAACTTGCAAACTTGCTGATTTTGCCCTTTGATCTACCTTCTGTCTCTTCCGCAGGATTGTTATGCCTCGTTGCACCATGTAGCTCAGCGTAGTGTAGCAACAGACATGGTCCGCCGCTTTCTAACGGAAAGGGACATTATTGAAGGAGTTAAGGTTAAGCGAGGGAATTGGTGGTATAGCTATTGCCATGCTATGCTATGCCTCGTAGCGTAGTGTGGCACTTCATTCTATAGTTGCTTTCTGAAGCTTGTTATGCTACATAGTGGGGCATAGCATAGCGTAGCAGACTTCGTGACTTAGAAAACTTGCCAAACTATTTTTCACATCCAGAATGCTACTTCCAACTCCATGCACCATTTCTGAGTAGGATGTCGGTTGGGCAAGCTACTTGGGTGGACAGGTAGGGTGACTCATAGAGATTGTTCATGCCAAAAGTAGAAAATTTGTTGAACTGGCTGGCCTGAACTTAGAGTGTTCTCCTCCCAAAGAACTGTCATGGTGCTATGTAGATTACAAGGCCCGGTGAAGCAAGAATGACTTCGAATTTTTTGGGGTGTTTCAAGGGGTCAATGGATGCATAGCCTTAGCCCCACCACCACATGAGGGCCTTGCTAGAAATAAAGGAGGAGCACCCTAAATAGTCTTATCGATCAAATAGGGACTTTGTTGATTACAACCAGGGTGATGGGTGCAACCAGGAGGTGGTGTGGTTAGCCAAAATGCAAATGCAAACAACATGAAATGGTGCTAAGTGTCAAAGTGATATTTCATGGTGTTAAGTGTAGAGCATAGCCACAAAATAAAAATGAGTGTAGCCAAGAGTGTCAACTAAAACCAGGGTGTCAACCCATGGAGACTACCACCCAAGCATAGTACAACATGATGATGTGTGAAAAAATGTGAAAAGATGCAATAAAATGTAATAAAATGGTAGAAATAAGAGACAGAGAAATGGAACACTACACCAAATGAAAGCATATTTAATTCCAAAAGGGTCTCAAAAGGTACACAGTGTATAGTAGGTGTAGTGGCAGCGTAATCACGGTCTCAATGGTGTCAAGCCATGAAGTCTAGCACTTGCCATGATGAACCATGGCTACTAGGTTGGCCACCACAGTGTACCGTGTGATGTTCTACAAGGCTGCAGTGAGGCTATGGTGTACTATGCTAGTGTAGGACTACAATAGGACCATGGTGTACCGTGTTGTGTAGGGATGCCTCTCTACTAATGTGGTGTTCTCTAGGTCTCATTCACCCATGAAACTAAGTGTCAAGATGCCAAATGAAAGTGCCAACTACCAACCCAGTGAAAATGAAAGCCAACCCCTTAAAACATTGGGACATAGGGGTATTTATAGATCTAGGGTTAGTTGAAGATGTAGATTGGACACCACATGGTAGTACAGTAGGTGGGACCACATGAAAAATTCAAAACTTTTCTAAGTCTGGCCACTATGCTTGTCCTGTGTTATGTGTGGAACATGGGACGCTAGTTGCTCCACTTGTCCCATGTTACATTCAAAACATGGGACACTAGCTGCTACACTCATCCTATGTTAAGTGTAGGACATGTGATGTTGGCTGCTATGCTCATCGCATGTTACATGCAAACACAAGACGCTAGCTACTATGCTCATCTAGTGTTATGTGCGAGACATGGAACATTGGCTGCTATGCTTGTCCCATGTTACATGTGGGACATGGAACATTGGCTACTATGCTCATCCTTTGTTACATGTAGGACATAAGATGCTAGCTACTATGCTCATCTTGTGTTACATATGGAACACTGAATGCTCCCCAGGGACAGGGCATAGCATGGACACTTAAAAGAATGTAGTAAAAATTGTAGTCCTTGTTCTTGCTATGCTGGCTATGTTCTAGAGCATAGAAAGAGGGGTAGCCTTAGGAGGTAGAAAATTTGCCAGATGCCTTTTCCATGCTAAGCTAGCTTGAAAGCTTCTAGCTTGACACGTAGGAAAAACTAGCCATGGAAGTGTGTGCTATGCTAGCTACACTCTAGAGCATAGAAATCAAAGTGAGAGCATAGTAGAACACTTAGAATAATTTTCATGAAACTACTATTAACACTTAGAAGATTTTACAAAATAGGCCTTGATGCATGCTACACTAGCTATGCTAGAAAGCATAGCACCAACAATTAGAGAAATTTTTCAAGTTTTAACACTTTGACAAATTTGCAAAAAGTGTCATTATTCTAACACTTAGAAAAATTTTGTAAATCTGGTAATTGGAGCTGACTACACTCAACACTTAGCAAAATTTGGGCAAAGTGGCATCATTTTGACTTGAAATTTGCAATTAAGATGGCAAGACTTGAAATTTTATGGTGTTTTAGTACCAACTCCACCACTTCATACCTAGCACAACCTTTAAGCCTAAGTATAAATGCCTTAGGTCAAACTTCCAAAGGTTACCTCAAGAGGCACATCTGTTATTATAGTGCAACTTTTCAAGTCTGAATTACAACATGTCCTTTCGGGTTTTGTTACGATAATGATAATATTTGTTACGAAGAGACATCATCTTTATTATGTAGTAGCACCATTTGGGAATGGGGACATGACAATATGAGCTATCTTACATAAGTGTAAAAGGAAGATAATAACTAATGATTTATTTTCTTGCTATTTAGATGCCCATAATAACTGAATTCAAGGAATTCAACTAGGTTATCCATGGCTACTTGTGAACTATATGGTCATGCATAGGGTATACTTTACTGCTCATCATTAGTACCGTTAGTAAGTATTGGTGCTAATGATTTAGGTAGTTAAAATAATCTAAGGATCATTTTTATGATTTAATATAATTTATTACTTAAAACTAATATTTTTTTATTTAAAGCATACTCAATTATTAATAGATTTATTCTTATCCCATGGTTGATTCCCAACTCATTAACAATTCTACAAAGAAATGTAATACAATAGTACAAAATACAAATGATGCATCCTATCAAATTAAAGCTATATAGCAACATCTAAATATTAATTATGCAAATTTCACTTTCATCTTCATTAGGATAATTATTTTTAATGGAGGGACATGGAAAACAATATTATCTTATCATCTGATCACTCAGTTCCATCAATGATCATGATAGCATTAATGCAACTAGAATTGAAAGTAGCCATTAGTAACTACAAAGTGGTTAATGAAATTCCTAGGTCATACTAATCTACTAAAGCCTAATCATGAAAGAATCATTTTATGAAAGAATGCTATGAAACTTCCAAGGAAATGAGAACTACCATTTTACTAGCACTATAATCCAAGAAATAGAATATTGATTATTAATTGAAAAGATATAATCATCGAAATCCTCCAACCCATGCTACAAATGACACAATAAATCCATGGTTATGTTCAACCTTGGCTAGTAACTAAGAAAAAATAAGAGAATGTTAAATACAATGAGGACCTCCAAGACTATGTCTTCTAGTATGCTAACTAAAGATGATCAAGGAGATCATGTAAGAAGAGTAACCTTTTGATGAATCATTTATTTTATCTTCCATGACATCGTGTACATGACATTGGGGCCGTGACATCGGGATGTGACATTGGGGCCTAGCCACAATGTCGGGTATCCAATGGTGAGGCATATACTCTAGCCTATAAATATAGTGCCTAGGATCCCATTTTGAGTTAGCTTTGGAATTAGTTTTTGGTTATTTTTTAGTCAAATTAGCAAAACTTTCATAGTTTATTTTCTCCAAAGTTAGAGTATTTTCTGAGTGCCTATAGAAGGAGTCTAAGTATGTACAGTTCTTTGTTTAAGCACTGATGTACCTAAGTGTAGCAATGTGATGGGAATAAAAATGAACTCTTTTGATTATCCTTGCAACATTGAGAATAAATTAATATTTATTTTAATGCACTTTACTTTTATGCTCTTTACTTTAATGAATGCAAGCACAACCACTTTGAGCATACATATAGTACTTGGTAACCTAGTAACGCTTAATGTTTGGTAGCCTAGCAGCACTATATGTGTTTAGCATGTGTTTAGGAAAGTGGGATGGTTACTTGTGTTAGGCTAGATAGATAGTAAACAAATTATATTTTAATTACTTCACTTTTCATTCTTTTTATAAGTGATCACATTTATAAAATATAAAATGATAAAAAATCATATACCTCAATTACACTTAAGTCATACCCATGATCCTCACAAGTGTAGTTGGGAAGACAATGAACATTCTTAATACTCATTTTACTTCCTAGAGAAACTAGTGTTCTAGATAGCTATAGGTCCACAATATTCAACCAGATCGTTTGTAATGCCTTAGTGATTCGTATGGTTGGGTGTTCGCCACTCTTCACCTTGTATAAGTTTTCTATTTCTCCATCTTCCTCATCCACATCATTTTTTGGCTTTGATAAGAATGAACATGAATGATAAATAAGGATTAATTGCAAATGACATGGTACAAATGATTAGAGAGATCTTCATAGGAATAAAGAAGGAGATGGTAGAAATGATTAAGAAATTGAACATAGAGTTGAAAGAAGGCATATCATCATTATAGAAGGGGGCTTTGTCATAACAAAGATCATTGAAATACCACAAAATTTTTGGTCTCAGCATCTCAACTACAAATTTGGCTAAGTGTTAAAATGGTGGCACTTTGCCCAATTTTCTCTAAGTGTTAAGTGTAGTTAGCTTTAACTACTAGATTTGCAAAAATTTTCTATGTCAAAATGATGACATAAGCTACAAAAATTTTTCTAAGTGTTATGCTATGCTCAACATTGTAGCTATTATGCCCAACACTATAGCTGTTACACTTGGCATTGCAACTACTAAGCTAGACACTATAACTGCTACACTCGGCACTATAGCTATTACACTCTACACTATAGCTACTATGCTCAACATTGTAGCTATTGCACTCACCACTATAGCTGCTACACGCTTCCCACCTACTGCACTACCATGTGGTGCTCGATCCACATTTTGGGCTAATCCCAGCCCTATAAATACCCTTGGACCCCCAACATTTTAGGGGTTGGCAATTGGCACTTTCATTTGGCACCTGGCATTTTGACATCTTAGCACTTAGCTCTACACTGCATGGTACATCGCAGCCTTGTTGCAACCCTATAGAACACTACAAAGTATACCGTGGTGGCCAACCTGGTAGGCATAGTTCATCACAATGAGTGCTAGACTTCACAACCCAACACTATTGAGACTATGACTATGTTCCCACTATGCCTGTTGTACACTATGTACCTTTTGAGATCCTTTTCGAGTTAACTACGCTTCCATTTGGGGTGGTGTTCCATTTCTATCTCTCATTTCTAGAATTTTCTTGCATTTTTCTTATGTATTTCTGCACTTTTTCATGCATTGTCATGCTTTACTACACTCAGGTAGTAGTCTCTATGGGTTGACATCCTTGTTTTGGTTGAAATCCTTGGCTATGCTCACCCTCATTCTGTGGCTACGCTCTACACTTAACACTGCAAAGCATCACTTTGACACTTAGTACTGTTTCACATCACATGCATTTGCATTTTGGCTAATCATTCCACCCTCTAGTTGCAACTAGAAAAGTCCCTATTTGATTAAAAAGACTATTTAGGGTGCTCTCCCTCTGTTTCCAATAAGGCCCTCATGCAGAGATGAGGTTAACGCTATACATCCATTGACCCCTTAGTGATTCTAGCCACCAACATTTTTGGTCCTTATAGTTTTTGGTGCTAAAAAAAGGGCCTTGCCATTTCCTTTTGCATTTTCTGATTGTTGTCCTATGTGCTCTCTCCAGCACTGATTGGTGTAGATTGGACCCCATTATTGGTTCCCCTAGAACCTCACTAGAGAAGGGCCAAAGCATATCTTTGGCACTTAACCAAAATTTTGGACACTCAGGAGAGT
Source organism: Gnetum montanum (assembly GCA_015680685.1). NCBI lineage: Eukaryota > Viridiplantae > Streptophyta > Gnetopsida > Gnetales > Gnetaceae > Gnetum > Gnetum montanum. The sequence continues at coordinate 97,197 of MNCI01034964.1, read as the reverse complement.
ATAGCTGGCTCCAACATAGTGAGTGTAGCACCAAAGTTAGTCACTTTCAGTATCTTTCATAGTTGCATTCTTTTCTATGTTTTCATACTTAGCATTTTTCTTTTTTTTTTGCACTTTCATACTTAGAGAAATTTTCTATTTTCTTACACTTAGTCAATTTTTTGTAGTTTTTAACGTAGCCATTTTTCTGCTACCTGTAGACTTAGTCATTTTTCTACAATTTTCAAAGTTAGCCATTTTTTGCAAGCAGCAACTCTCACATCTCAATCTGTGAACATGAATCTAGATCAACCTTCCATATTAGTATCTAATACATTTGACACCATAATCAACCCAAAGTGTGCTATGCTAAGCCACAACAAATACAATTTTGTTTGTGCCAAAATCCATGCAGGATTACTAGTGGATTGCCTTAACTTGGAGGCAAAACAAGAATATGAATGAATCCACTAGGATGAATGGGAGTACAACCCCTCATTATTTGACATAATCCCACTCCAAAAGTCCTCCCTCAAGCTGTTGGCCCAACTCATTTGTGCAAATAAGCATGATGTAGGGACAACCTATGAGGAATCCTCATAGGAGAAAGAAGATGAGTTTGAGACCTACTTTGAATGTGAGAGCCCCCTCTACACTGTCTTCCAACAAACACTCCCCAGTACAACCCCTCCTCAATTTGGTCCACCCATACTCTCCAAGATGGTATCCATGCAAATTCAACCTTCCTTGCAAGTGATCTCTACATTTGTCCAACCCTATGCTCATGCAAGGGCTACCTCACAGCCCCAAATGATTTAGGCATCCTACATCCGTGTTGTCTCATTGACACTCATGGTGTCCATCAAACCCACTCATGTATGGCCCACCTTAGTCACCATGCCCATCACTCAGCCAACACATCAACTAAACCCGTCCTCTATGATGTTAAACTAGCAATGATCATCTACTATGATGTTAAACTGGCAAACTCCACAACCAACATTTCAACTATATGTTGTACAACCAACACAAGACCAACTAATGTAACAGGTTGGCACATCCCTAGGCTTGGATCAAATATTTCAGCTAATCCAATGTTTGATGAAGGGGATCAACCAACTCAAAGCTACCTCCTCCAAAATTATCAAGGTGGTGGACTTCTACTAAGATGATCCCATAAGTCCTATAATCCCACCCTTGACTCTCTTCAACTCACCAAGTACAATGGTAAAGGGGACCCCAATACATGCTTGGTCACATTTTGATTTAAGTGCCTACTCCTTCAAGCCTAGCCACATGCCATCATGCATGTGTTCCCCATGTCAATCACTAGCAAGGCCTTAGAATAATATTGTGCACTACCTAAGGCCTGAATCTCTTCTTTGGAGGATCTCATAAGCTAGTTTGTGACACACTTTAGGTATAACCTAAAGCCTAAAGCAACCCTCAACCAACTCATGTAGGTCAAGTAGGGGCCCTTAGAGCCCATGCCAAAATTCCTCCAACATTGAAATGTTGCATTGAGCAAAATGTGTGAACCCCTAGTAGAGACGCACCTACTAGCCATCTTCAAGAGTGTAGTGAATGACTTAATCAAGTCCAAATTGTATTACTTGGCTCTAAAGTCTCTTAGCCAATCCTTTGCCTAAACAAAGGGCATAGAGGAAGCAACACAAGCTAGCAATGACCTAGCCTATGTGGCCTATAGAAACCAACATGCATGCAAGTAAAACACAATAGTAGCAATAGTGGCCACAAGCACAAAAGCAACCAACCGGGGCCCAACAACTAAGTAGCCCAAGGCCCCAGCTGACAATGCTTCCAACTCTAGTGCTAACTAAAGGCCACCCCAAGGCCCAAATTTAAGCACAAGGATCACTCAAAGTATACACCACTACTAATGGAACCCTCTAAACTACTAGAGAAACTCCTAAGAGCTGGGTGAATCCAATACAAACATGTATCAGAGATTGCCTACTAGAAACATGATAGGTACTTCGAACTACTAAGAAACCCCACCTTAGTAGTACCAAACAAGCTCCTAGTACCATAACACTTCAAGCTAGACCAATACTATCATTACGACCAGATGTATGATCATAGTACAGACAACTATCATGTTTTGCAGGATGACCTACAAAGAACGATAGAATGGGATCAACTAGTGTTCACCGCAATAAGCCAATCTAGTGCAAATGATGTCCCCTATGTCATAATCTCTAGCATAGGTACCAAGTCTAAACCTGAATAACAACCTTTTTTGATCTTTGTGCCTCCTAATAAGGCAAGGATCCCCTTGGCCTCCGTAAGGAAGAGGCCCTCCTTTGTTATCAAAGTACCACCTCGAGCACCCACAAGACCCTTTGTGATCAAGGTCCCATAGCAATTTTCTACTAAGATATTAAACTGGCAATCAAACCAACCATCTGCTAAGACGTTAAACTAGCATGACATAGTAGAAAAAACTGCTAATAAACCTTTCATCATCAAGGTTCCACAACAAGTTAACCTTGCAACAACTCCTAAACCACCATTTTTCATAAGGGTGCCATAATGTGATGGCCCCTCACCTACCCAAAGCCCAACAATGGGCAACATCTTGGCACCTCCTCCTTCAAGGGCCAACCTCACTAACAACCCAGGTAGGCCTACCAAGTCGTAACACAAGAGGATAAACAAGTTCCTTGTAATCCCCATGGTTGAAGCAAAGACCACAACTAGCAAGCAACAACCAAACACTAGGAAGCCTGCCCCCAAGTAGGCTAAGCAACCTAAGCCCAATTCACCTCTATGAGATATCTATCTCTCAAGCTGCATGGAGGAAGTCAAGGCCAACACAACAACTGACAATAAGGACTTTGTAGCTACACTAACCTAGGTGAAACAAATTCTCAAGTAAAAGAACATAATGTTGAGCTTGTACGATATGGTCATGACCTCATCTACTCACCACCAAGTGTTGGCTTGGATGTTGACCTCC
>MNCI01034964.1:65199-75686 GCA_015680685.1 Gnetum montanum | reverse complement strand
CCATGAAATATACCTTGGATAGCACCATCTAGGTGTAATGATTGATGAAGAAATGTATGTATCTGGTGGAAGCAAAGTAGCATTGCTTTCGAAGCTCCATATAGGTTTTTAAACGCTTCCCAAGAAATCCATTGATTAGCAAGACGAAGATCAAATTTTAAGGGAAAATATTCACACTGTATTTTATTGACATTTTTATTATTTTGGTTAATGCAACTATAATACAACAATAATACAATGAGATTTTCATAATTTATAATCTTCTTCTTCATAGGTATGATTCATTTTCTACTCTGGTAAATCTCAAGAAAGATTGGAACATCTAAATGCAAGTGAATTTTAGAATTTTAGGAATAAAATAAAGTAGAAACATGTATTCTAAGATCCTTGACATCATACCTATGATGTCACCCAAAAAAAATAATACATATAGGAAAAAAATCCCTTATATTTTTCTACAATTCTTTCAAATGAGAGGGGATTTTTTATATTTCAAAAGCCTATAACCTTCCTAGATATAGAATTGATAAACCATGAGTCTTATCAATATGATTTTGAAATCTTTCAGCTCTTTGTTATGGGTAACCTTGGGGGTGAATTACAAGAATTTTTCCAAAATCTATCTTAATATTTCATTAACATAATTAATACTAAAAATAATGAACTTAATCAATAATTCAACAAATTAGTTACCTTAGGGCTTAGGGAATGACATTTTGTAATCAATTGTTACTAATAATATTATCTTTTTAGAAGTTTCAAATCATCCAATGGATCAAGAAGGATCAAAATCATAATGTAATTAATGAAAAAATAATGATTAATTATTGATGATTATAGATGATACATAAATGCATTCTCGAAAAAAAAGGACCCTCATAGTCCTAGAAGAAGAGAGCACATGGAGAATGTGATAGAGGTAGAGAAGGAGAATAAGATTGAGATTAGTGACAAGAGCCTCACATGGAGGAACTTGAGAGAGAGAAAAGAGGTTGATTAGACTACATAACAAAGTAAAAAATCACATCAAGCTAGATAAGAAATAGCCTTAACACCACCCACCCTAGTGATAGGTTGGTAGATTGTGCTTTTTAACATATGTGTTGAAGACACATGCAACAACCTCCTTATGGTTGATATGATTTTAAAACTCAACCTCAGCTCATTTCTTGATTTTGTAACATATAAGGTATGAGAATATCTACAAGCTTCTTTATTTCAGCCAAATCTTTTAGCTACTAGAGACTAGTATCTATGGAAAACCTACTAATTATAACATAATAAGAAACAAGATGCCATAGTTAAAAATAAAGAAATCACAATATCTTATGATATGTATGCCATTTTTGTAGTGCTAGCCTTGCCTAATCTTGGAAAAAAATCTATTATGATCTCAACTAGGTTTGACATCAGCACTAAAGTTTGTTGTTCCAAAGAGCCTATTAGGATAAGAAAAAATATAATGGAATCATAACAATAGTAGAGAAAATTTATTTCAAGATATAAAATTATCACATATAATCCACTAAGTTATTGAATAGAATATTAATTAATGTTGCAAAGAAAAGTCTTATATTAAGTGCAAAGTACCCAGAAAACACGGCTCATCTCCTTTTCTTGGAAATTCAAAGGAGATTTGTAGAAAAAAATAATAATAGACCCATGATTCTATTTTTCCCCCTCATTAGGAAGCTCTAAAAGTGATCCAAAATACTAGGCTATATAAATAAAGTCCTTATGAAGGCTTCAAATGCATCATATGTAGAGATGATAAAGCCTATGCTAGCAATGAAAGATCAGATGGAATTACTAATTAGCATTTAAGTCTCACATTGCATACTCATGGTAGAAATGCAAAGTGTAGGACCAAGCATTCATGTCCTTACTATAGTTTCCATCTATCATCTAGGCATAATCGACCTACAATAAATATCATAGGCTATAAGTTGTAGGATAGAAGTCTTCTAAAAATGCTTAGCCGCATTATTTGATGAATCTAGAGACTTCAAAGATCCAACATCTTTGAGAATTTTTATGTAACTTTTAAGGGATGACTTAGCTTCATAATTTTTTGCAAATGTAGATATATTCGAAGTCATCCTTGCATCATGATCTTGATGTGTCCTATGTAAAAAAAATACTATCAAGAATTTAGTGGAGTAGGTGACAATTCCCTTGAATGTTCCTATAGTTCTAACTCTAAATTTCACTAGTGCCTAGGATTTTTAAGAACCTACACATGTTAGGAAAGCTAATTAATCAATAAGCATAGTAGAACATTATGATGCCTTAGTTTGTTAGCTTTATATAAACAAAACCATTTAGGAAATTTTTGAAAATGTATAGTGAATTAATTTGAATTAATTAAGACTAAGAAAAGGTTGATCCTTTCCAAAACCTAAATATAGCATGTAGAGTTAAAGATTCAGTAACTTTAGGATAACATAATTTAACTACAAGCTCAACTATGAGATCCAACTTGGTTCATGATACTAGAGTTACTTGCAAACTTCAAAATTGAGAAATTTTACAACTTAATTGGCAAGAGGAAAGGTCATATGGTTTGTATTAGTTATTAATTTAAAGTTCTATATTCTACAAAAGAACAACACCATGTTAGAGGAAGAAAAGAAAGAACTAATAATAAAAAATCAAAGATAATCTTAAGTGGCTAAAGAAAAGGAAAAATTGAAGAAATAACTAAGCCATATTCATGAATAATTGGTGATGGTAGATGTGGATATCAAAAGGTTAGTACAATATAATAGAAATGCATCCATGATAGAAGTCCGTGCATTGTAGTAGAGGTTCATAGTTGAAATTGGAGCAAGAAGAATAAGACCACCACGTAAGATATGTTCAAATAACATTACAAGGAACATGTGGACCTTCAAATGGAAATCAATGATAAGTATATTAGATTAGCCAATGATTACATCAATAATACTATAAATTGTTGATCCTACATGAAACAGCATTCTTGATGATCTAATGGTAACCTACTAGGAAAAGATTAAAACCAAGAACTTGCAAAAGAGAGGCTGATACACAACATGGACCTTGCTAATCTTAAGTATGTCAATCTTGCTATGTTGATAGTTTTCATCTCTAGAAATAAAGTGAAATAGTAATCTATAGCTCATTCATGTTATTTAATTATAAGAATAACATGCATGATGAAAGAAAAATGAAGCTACAGATAGCATAGATAGAGTTAGAGGTTCTCTAAACTCAATACATTGCACAACATGATGTTGCAAAGAATATAGCTAGAAGAATAACAAAATACTAGGTGTCTAAGAAAAAAGGTAAAATCATATAATATTTAATAAAAATTATTTATAACTTAGTTTTTTCAAGTAAAAAATATGTTTCTAAATATACCATGTCCATGGAAGGTCTCAATCACTTCCATCCTAGCCAACTTAGCTTGGACTATTGATGATCCATAGATATATGTTAAGAAGTATAAGATAATACTCAATCATTTCCACATGGACTATTGAACTACTAATTCACCATAACAACCTCCACAATAGTAAGAGTGACCACTACTAAGGACAACATGATATCCTGATGTTTGGATTTTTGAAAATATACAAAATGTTTATAATATTTTCTATATGTATCCAATCTTTTAAAATTTTGTAAACCACTAAAATATAATATGCCACTAAAGTTAGTTTGCTAATAATCTAATCCATCAATCAAGTAACCTACACAATTTTCTAATAAAATTTTATCCTTATTTTTATAACTTAAGGATGATTTTATAGTTAGTTGTAGGAGTGGGATAAAGCATTTTTTGCATGATGTGATGTTGTGGCTACAATGTTGTAGTTCTACTGTTTCATCTACAAATTCATAGAGTTTTTTAAAAATTATAGATATTGATGAGATCAATTACTCTAATTATTAGAGTGGTTACTCTAGTGGTTACTCTAGCAGTTATTCTAATTATTAGAATGGTTACTCTAGCAGTTACTTTAGTAGTTACTCTAATTCTTAGAGAGGTTACTCTAGTGGTTACTCTAGTCATTATTCTAATTATTAGAGTAGTTGCTCCCAAGCCTATAAATACAATGCCCAAGCACACAATTGTAAAGAATTATTTTAGTAGTCAAATAGTGAAACTCTTGTAGTCCATTTGAAAGTTAGAGTATTTTTCAAGTGCTTGCAGTAGGAGGTCTAAGTGTGGAAAAATATTTATTCGAGCATTATGTACCTGAGCACAGCTTGTGTATGGCAATAAAGGCAAGCTCTTTGATTCATCCTTGCAAAACTTGAGATTTGTTTTCTTATGCATTTATTTTATTTTATTTTATTTTATGCACTTTACATTTCTATTATTAGCATAGCAATTCATTTTGATCAATTAAGCAAATCATTAAATTACATAATCACGACCGCTTCGAGCATGCATGTAATGCTTGGTAACCCAGTAACGATTAGCATTTGGTAATCCCAATAGTGTTGCACTGGTTCAAGATGTGTATGGCAAGTGGGAATAGATGATGGTGTTAGGATTAGTTAGAACTTAGTTAATGAGTAGTTAAGTTAAATTAGTCACCTAGTTATCTCTCTCTTTGCCTATTAGCACAAGACATAAAAACATAAAAGATATAAAAATCATATACCTCAAGCTTACTTAACCATACAATCGTGCCATACAAGTAAGTTTGGGAAGACAATGATCAATCAACCCATCCTTGTTCCACAAGGGTGCATAAGCGCTTAGTCCTTGGAATTCAATCGGATCATGTGTAAAACGCTCGTATTCTTATGGTTGAGTATAGGGTTACCTCGCCACTCATCATTGGTGCCATTGTCAGGGACTTAGTTGTTTGTGTCGTAACTAGAACATAGGAAATCATTCACATCATTGGAACAAACCCTTAGGGTTGAGTGATAAAATAATAAACAAGAATACATTACACACTGAACAGACAAGTATGTTTCCTTATTGGTACAAAAGCGCCTCACCACCTACATCTGAAACAAGAAACAATCGGTGGTGTAATACACATTACGTTGATCCATTAGTCCCTCAACAATTTCGAGTCATATATATTCATCCCGATGAGTATATACCAAACTTCACCTTTATCCTCCATCAAGATGAACAACTACATTGGCGAGACTTAGAAAGTAACATAGTGTTACCTTTTGATCGTTTAGTTCCAAACATGCTTCTTCATGTCCTCACATGATTTAGCATGTTGCACTTACATGCAGAATACATTGTGTAAGACCATGACTTGAGAGAATACCATCCCATAGAGGCACAACATCAAAGGGATTTGCAACAAGAGAGACATCATAAGTCTTTAAATGGTAAGTGGTCACAGGATGTCCCACATGTCTTAAGCAAAAATGAGGGTGGTGAACCTACCTTAGGTAGTTGCCCACATACCGATGTTCCTTCCATTGACTTTGACCAAGGGGTTGTGTATCAAAACATTCATTCCACTATTCATAACCTAGGTTCTAATACCCATGGGCATAAAGGGTCCAAAAAAGGGACGCGGACATATGATAAAGATAGACATTCTGATAGCAATCGCAATCAAGGTTGAGACCACCAAAGAGAAGGTGGTAGACATCATCATGGTGACGTTTCTCCTTCTTCTTCACCTTCATCATCTTCTTCATCCTCTCCTTCAGTGTTTGGACATAGTCATAAAGAAAAATAGCATGGGAATAAAGGTAGGCAAAGTGGAAGTCATAGATTAAATAGCCAAGAAAGGGAATGAGGGCACTCTAGAGAGTCACGACATAGAATAAGGGAGAATAGGGAACAACGTAGGCATCATAGACACCATGGATGAGATGATCACGATGAACCCCTACTCACTACTTGAAGTATGTTGGACATAACTGAGGATGTTAGAATTCCAAAAAGACACCAAAAACATCGTAGGATCAAGAGATTAGATATGAACAATATCCCACAATTTGAAGGAGGATACAATGCTAATCCTCATAATCACTTACAAGAATTCCATGATGCATGTGCCTTACAAAATATAGAGAACAAATGGCAAAAACTTAAGTTGTTTCCACAAACACTAGTTAAAGAAGTGGAAAGCTGGTACCAGTCTTTACAACTAGAATCTGTTCATAGGTGGAGTACTATGTTAGAACTATTTAATGACAAGTACCAAAAGTACTCCTAAGTGTCTAACTTGTGAAACAAAATCTAAGACTGGAAACAAGGAAAACATGAACCCATGGATGCTATCATGGGCCGATATTATGCACTGTTACATTGTGGTTTTGGCCATGGTTATTTGCAAAGGGATCAACTACGCCAGCTTGTGGATGGGCTTAATCATGAAATGAGAAGAACCCTTGGGACTTATGCCCAAGGAAGACTATCTGAGCTTAGGTCCTATCAAATTCAAAGACTATTAGAGCAAGTTGCTAAGGATGAAGGTGAGCTACAAAAGAGAGAAAGTGCAAAAGAGTATAACTAAGATCATTCCCTTTGGAAGAGGGAAGTAAAATTTTGTGAGGATGAAGAAGAGTCACCACTTGAAGATATGGTGAATAGGAAAACTTTACCTATCCAAAAGTTGACATCATAAGTATCGAAAAAGGTAGAAGAAATGTGGGATTTCCAAGACAATAGATTTCAATCTATTCTTAAAATAGTAGAGGAGTCTAGAAAGTAAGGTAGTTATCACAAAAAAAAAGAAAAAAAAAAGAAGTTGAACATGCATGTAGCAAGGGTAAGGACAAAGTTGCCATAATTGAAGAGGTTGTGAAGTCAAAAATAGACAATGATAGTGGATGTGAAATATTTCAATATGACCATCCTAAGGGATGTTGCCTTGTAATCTCACATCTGCAAGAGTCTGGGTTGTATGCACTCAACCCATGATTGAATAAATAGCAAGCACCCCAAAGGTTACCTCACCTCCAAGGTAACCCAAGACAGTTTCACCAACCCTTAACATATTATCCAAGTGTCCACCACAACTAATTGAGAAATATCAATAGTGGCAGTATCCACAATCATGGGGAATGCCACCACCAAGGCAATAGTATCCTTACTGGTAACCTAACCCATATGGATATTATGTGCAACATCCAATCTCCCCACATGGCTCTACTGGTCACATCACTCCTCAACCTCACTACCAAGCCCATAAGTATTATGGGACTCCCTCTTCTAGGGATGATATTTCACAAGTATATCATCCTTCTCATCCGACCACATCTCTTCCACCAATAGCTCCACTACCACCTACTCCAGCTATGCAGGGTGAAATCCCTACCCAACCGCAGCAACATAATGCCATAAGGGCTATTAACTCTTAACATACTCTTGGTTCCAACAACCACATGAAGAAAAGACCTTTCTTTAGAACCAACAAACCAACCAAGCCCTTGCAAGCCATAAGGGAAAGTTCTGTGCATCACACTGATTTCAAGTCTTAACCTTGAAAATGTCAACTAGGGAAAGTTGAAAATCCCTAAGAAATTTAAGTAGGATCCCCTCAAGCTAAAATCATTACCCACTTGTATGGAATACATGTTCCTTAAAAATAGAAAACTAGTAATTATCAATGCTAAGCTTGCTCCTAAACAAAAAGAAGAACTGCTAAATGTAATCAATAGATGGTCAAAAGCCTTTGCTTTGTCATATCCTAAATTAACTAGAATAGATCCTAGGATATGCCAACATAGGATTTACACCANAGGGTGTGCATAGATTTTAGGCTACTAAACATGGCAACATTCAAAGATCACTTTCTGTTGCCATTTGTTGACCAAGTCTTAAACACCATCGTAGGGCATCACTACTACAGTTTTCTAAATGGATATAGCAAATATAATCAAATACAAATAGCTCCAGAAGACCAAGACAAGACTACATTCACCAATCCTTGGGAAATTTTAACATACAAATAGATGTCGTTTGGCTTGTGCAATGCTACTGCAACATTTCAACAACTAGTTCTAAGCATCTTCCAATAGCAGATAGGAAATGGTGTAGAAGTCTTTATGAATGATTTCTCCACCTATGGACAAAACTTTGATCAAGCCTTGGACCAGTTAGAGTAAGTGTTAAAAATATGTGTAGAAACCAATTTGAGGCTCAACTGGCAAAAAAGCCATTTGATGGTCCAAGAGGGTGTAGTACTAGGGCACAAAATCTCACACAAAGGGATAGAGGTAGACCCTAAGAAAATCAAATTTATCCAAGGAATTACCCATCAACCAGAAACTGTCAAAGATATTCAATCATTCATTAGACATATTGGCTACTATAGGAGATTTATTAAGAACTTTTCAAAGTTTTCCAAACCATTGGTGGAATTAATAAAAAAGGACATACCTTTTGAGTGGACCAGGAAATGTGAATTAGCTTTTCAAACTCTGAAATAAAAGCTAGTAGAAACATCCATTCTACAAGCTTCTAACTGGTCCAAACCATTCCATATCATGACTGATAGGACCAACTATGCTTTAGAAGCCATACTTACATAGTTAGATTACTAGAAGCATCCTTATTACATCCACTATGCAAGTAGAAGTATCGTTGGTGCACAACTTAACTACACTACCACAGAGAAAGAATTAATGGTTGTAGTGTTTGCACTAGAAACGTTTAGACACTATGTATTGGGATATAAAGTATATACACATATAGATAATAGTGCAATCCAATTCCTCATGAATAAGCCAATGGTAAGCCCGCGTATCATACAATGGCTAGTAATCTTACAAGATTTCAATTTAACAATGATCGATCACAAGGGCACTGAGAATGTAGTTGCTGATTATTTATCTTAGTTGCGATGGGACAACAAAGAGGATGAGTATCCAATTTTTGATTATTTTCCCAATGAATTCCTCTTTGCTGGTTTAGTGAATAATCAATCACCCATGGAGACAAACTAGTATAGTAGCATTCTTACCTATCTCCTCACCCAAAAATACCACAAGAGTTAAACCTTAAGAAGAAATAATAGTTTCTTCACCAAGCCAAGTACTTTATGGAAATCAATGGCAACTTTACAAAGTGTGTTTCGATAGCTTGGTTCGATGGTGTGTTCCTGATATAGATCAACTATGAGTTCTCCAAGATGCTGATGAGGGTCCTTATGGGGGTCATTATGCTAGAAGATGAACGGTCATCAAGATCTTTCTTGTAGGATATTATTGGTCTACATTGTTTTTGGATGCTTATCAATTCGTCCAATCTTGTGAGCACTATCAATATGATGGGAGAATGGCTACTAAAATGGAGGATCTACAACAATGGATCCAACCATTAGAACCATTCAACATTTGGGGAATTAATTTTATGGAGCCAATTATACCAATGTCCAATGGAAAATCCTATATCATTGATGTTGTTGATTACCTAACTAAATGGGTAGAAGTATCTATTGTTAATGACTATGCATCATCTACAACTACACGATTTGTTCAACAAAAAATCTTAAACAGGTTTGGTGTGCCTCATGCAGTTATTTCAGATAATGGTACCCAATTCACAAGTGCAACTTTTTGGAAATTAATGCAACACTTAGGGGTTGAGCATAAATTGACTACACCATATCACCCCTAAGCGAATAGTCAAGCAGAATTCACCAACAATGAGATTATAAAGATATTAACAAGAAATGTTAGCAAGCTTAGGCATGACTGGAGCACTAAACTGAATCATGCTCTTTGGGCATACTGCTCCACATGGAAACTCTGTACATGCTACTCTCCCTATGAGTTAGTGTATGGTAAATTACCAATGCTTTCCATTCAAATTGAGCTCTGTACACTATCCATGGCATGTGACCTCAACCTTGGCCTTGATCTAGCACAAAAATAATGGTTAGTAGCTCTTAACTTGCTAGATGAAAATCGACTAGCTACACTATCATCTAACGAGTTGCATAAGGCATTCAATAAATAACATCATGACCTAAGGATTAGGAAAGTTAAATATCAACTAGGAGATAAGGTTCTCTACTAGAATCCAACATGTGCCACAACGTAATAAATTTTAAACACTATGGAAAGGACCTTATATTATTTATGCAACATTTCCTTTAGAGACCATGATAATATACAAACTTAGGAGCCCAAAAAAGAAGCTGTTGGTCAACATATAACAAACCAAACCTTTCCATGAACTTAGGACAGCTAGTACACATGCTCCCTCTATTGATGGACAACCTTGCTCACTATTTCAAATCTCCTCCTTCCAACTCAGTCATGGAGGAGATGGCCACCTATGCTAACCATTTTAGGCCCTTAGTTCTTTTTGAATTTTTTCTTTACACATTTTTTCAACTTTTCTTATTTTTTTTTTTACACCATCATTCATGTTTTATTATTTCTTTGTTTACTTGATTTAATTTTATTTGTCATCCAATAAGTGCTCATGATGGTGGATTGCATTATATCATATTGATTGCTAATGTTTGGTTTTTACCTTTGAATTATGATGTTGATATTAAGGTATGGTTCTTTTG
>MNCI01034964.1:26606-64900 GCA_015680685.1 Gnetum montanum | reverse complement strand
GCGAGGTCACTGAATGTGGTTGGTTTGAGTTTGGATTTGGGATGAGTTCTACTCAGTTATCTTAACCATGAAATACACAAGGGACTTTACACAACCTTGTTCTTTGGATTCCATTCCATTCTGTCCTCTCCATCTTTCTTCTCATTTTCTACCTCATTGCCAGTTTTACAATTAGTCCATTCTGGGTTGATGCATTATTTTTCTTTGGTGAATTCCTGTGGGTAAGTTTTTAACTCTTACTTCCAAATGACATTCCTAGAGCCTACAGACTCTTTGGTTTGTGGGTTTGTCAGGGCATAAAAGGCATGAGCCTACTTTGGGGAGGACCCATTGGCATTCCTTTTTGGTGCAATTTTTAAGTTCTTTTCCTTAAACATTTCTTGGAATCAATCATATCTTGTTTCATCCCCATCCATGACATCCATTTTATTGGTGTTGCCATTGTTATTTTTTTCATCTTTCTTGTTTCTCATATTTCTCCATCTTATAGCTACTAGAGGTTCGCTCTTAGTTGTGGTGGCCCTGGCATAAATTTTCAATTTTCTCCATTTTACTATTCACCTAAACCCTACACCTTAGGTAGTTACCTATGATAAATCTCCAAACTAGTTTTTGCCATAACCACAACTCAGGCAATGCGCTTCATATTAAGGCAAGGTATCAATTGCATTGTGGTTTATCTATCCTTGCTCATTTGTGACTAAAACGCCCTAAACTTTTAGGGCATCCTTGCTTCACCGGGCCTTCGCAATTTAGGCAACGTCATGGTAGTTCATCGAGACATGGATGTTCTAGGTTTTAGGCTATACAGTTTGGAAAATTTTCTAGCTGGGTAATTCATCCAGCTGATAACCTACACAGAAATGATGTGAATAGTTTTCAGCGGTGCTCAAAACATGCAAGATAGTTTGGCAGGTTTTCTAAGTTAAGGAGTTTGCTATGCTATGCTACGCTATGTAGTGTAGCAGGCTTCGGGAGAAAATTGTTCAAGTAGTCAACCATAAATTGTTGCAAGGCAAGGTGCTACGCTACACTACGTAGCATAGCATAGCATAGCGAGAGTAAGATAGGAAGGCTCAACTTACTTGGTGATTTTCAATTACACTAAGTTGGCACCTATGGCCTTCAAAAATAGTTGCTTCGCTTGGCTCCAAGGCCTTCAGCAATGGCTCCTTCACCAGAAAGCAAAAAACTGAGCAAAAAGCAGGCCATGTCGGTTGCTACGCTACATAGCGTAGCACAGCATAGCAACTCTATGGGAGTAACAAAATACATCTTAAAGGATGGGATCAGCAAGTTCGTAAGCTTCACAGTGCAAAAGGCAAAGTTTGCAAATTGATGACATTTTTATGACTAAGGCTAGCTGCTACGCTATGCTACACTATGTAGCGTAGCATAGTGTAGAAAATACGCAATAAAAGCCAGAGCATCTCAAAGGTTTCAGCACATGCAGCAAGATGCAATGCAAGCTTCTGCTTCAAACTGGCGGCTATGCTATGATACATTGCATAGTGTAGCACAGTGTAGCAAGATGCTACACTACACCAACATGCTATGCTATAAAGCATGGCACAGCGTAGCAGGCAGTTGTGCTACATCAATGCACTTCATCCGTTCACACCGTTGAAGTTTGACAATGCAATTACAACGTGGCAGGCCCGTCCAACGGTCACACACATCCAACGGTCATGCATGTCAATGTAGCACAGACAAGTCAACATGGACTCTAGACATGTGGCATCCATACTACATCTCTCGCATTCCCTTGGCCCTATAAATACCCTAATGAGCAACACTCTAAGGGTTGGCAAGAAAAAAGAGGGATGACCAACAAGTAGGCGAATTAGCTAGCTATCAAGAAAAAGTTAGCATTGTATTTCTGAGAATTGTAAACATCTTTTTTGACACTGTAAATAGTTAGCACTTATATTTTGCATTCTTCTTTGCTCTTTCCTACTAGTCTCATAGCATTTCACATTGTTGACTCCCGAGTCCACGTTCAAGCATACAACTATCTTACTCTAAACATCTTGGTTACTCTTGGGATCCCCGCGCCCCTCAGCGTTGTGCAACCAATTGTATCCACCTTGATAGAGTGAAGTCACATACCTGAAGCGGTGCATTTTCCTAACTATATTTTACTCTATTTTCTTGCTTATCATTGCATTTTACATTATTTTTTTCCCTTTTTGCGTTTAAAGATTACTTTATGTTACAAGTCCTGTTTTCAAATTATCTATTTGTAAAAGGCTATATTAACACTGACTAAGTCCCTGTTTGATTGACCAGACCATTCAAGGCTCCCTGTTTTTGTTTTATCCAGCATGGCCCTCGTGTGGACTCAGGGTTAAGACTGTCACAACTAATGACCTGTCGATGTTTTCCAACCGTCGACATTTTTAGTCACTATAATTTTTTGACGCTAGAAGAAGAGCCCTTTGGGCATTTTACGGTAGTCCTATAAGTGTTCTATACCCTAATACATGTTAGCATAAACTTGACATCCTTTTGCATTTGTTTATGTATCGTGCAATGTAGATAGGTCACCTCAACGATTCCTCTGGAACCCTGCAAGACATAAAGCCTTCGATCGCCATTTCACTCGCTTGTTTTACAGTAGTCTTGCATGCATTTTATACCCTATCATACACTACCATAAAAGTGACACCCTCTTTCGATTGTTTATGCATCGTGTGGTACAAATTGGTTGCTCCAATGATTCCTTTGGAATCCGGAAAGGCATAAAGCATTTTTGATTCCTTTCCGATTTCCTTGCTTTTTTTTCTTGAAAAATTGTTTAGTTTCATAATGATGGCTTCCTTGAACACCATTGCTAACACCTTCAATGTTGAGGTTCCCATCACGGTTCAAGGCATCACAAGTGTTGAACAATCACTCAACCTGATGCTGGAAACATGTCGATCCCTTAGGATCCAAAACCTAGGTCCTGAGAGCTTGGCCCAGCAACATGAGCATTATAACTTCATCTGTGCAAAGGTGTAGGCAAATCTACCCTTGGATGTGCATGAACTCGAGGACAAACATAGCTTCGAGTTCGCTTACTGTGATGCAAAGCAATTTGTTCCCACCCCAGCGCTTCCATACCTTTGACACAGATGAATCAATGGCATCTAGACTAGCTAATCTAGTTGGCTAGACTTAAGGAGCAACAAGACATAGTGTCTAACCAAGATGATGCCTTCCATGATGGATAGGAGGAACTCGATTCCCAATGTGACGAGGGAGGTCAAACCAACCCTATTACCGTCCCTCCTACCCAGCCCTTCTGGACCAACCCATTGTCTATCGCCACTCCCTTCGTAATCACGCCTACACCTTCACAGCCTACAATTACATCTATAATGGATAGCCATGTCATCTCCCCAACGTATCATTGCCCTTATTCCTCTATTTTCTTTTTGTTTTCAGCCACTATTCCTTTACAAACTATTCATCAATCCATTCCCATAGCGCATCACACACCAATCATGGCTACCCTGCCACATGTTCACATTGTACCTACTTCACAGTCATGTGCGGCATCCAATTCCATTCCCACATTTACACCTGTCCCACCATCAACGATGGTCCTAGGCCCGTCAACATGATGGACCCCATTCACTATTCCCCCTGCTATGCTACCATCGCAAACATCTAACCATATTCGCCAACAGACCTACCAAATCCCGCAAATGATACAACCCAACGTGGGGTTATGGTCTATCCCGCTGGCTACCCAAATAGTTTATCCCGTAGCCCAATCCATGGTTGTTGCCCCAACAATATCACCTGCCAGGTGGTGGACAACGCAGGTGGCACCATCTACGGGGGCCACCCCAACGGTACTGCCAGTGGAACACACTACTACCCCTTCCACCCCACAGATGGGAGCTGCCTTGGTAGTTCCCCAGCCGTTCACGTCGTCCCAGGGTCTGGACCAAGCATTCCAGCGAATCCAGACCCTACCGAAGAGATAAAACTCCTTAAGTCTATTGGGTCTAACATAGTACAAGTCATGGACTTTTGCTAGGACGACCCCATCAGCCCTGCCATACCTACACTAACGCTACCCCCAGGGATGTCCCTCCCCCACTTCATAAAATATGATGGGGAGGGGGATCCCAACGCACATCTTCTTACTTTTAGGTCTGAATCCCTCCTATTGCAACAATGGCTACACACAATTATTCATGTATTCACTATCTCTCCAGCTAGGAGAGCCTTAGATTGGTATCTCACGCTACCACGCTCATGCATTTCAACTCTGGAAGAACTCCTAACCCAGTTCGTGATGCGTTTCAAGTAAAAATTGAAGCTGAAAATCATGCTAGATCAGTTGATGAGCATGAAGTAGGATCCCCTAGAGCTGGTCCAAAAGTTCATCCAACATTGAAGCGCTACCCTTAATGAAATTCATGAGTCCATCGTGGAGGCCCATTTGTTGGCCATCTTTAAGGGTGCAGTGAATGACTTTATCAAGTCTAAACTATACTACCTCACTCCCCACACTCTTAGTCAGGCCTTTGCTTAGACTAAGAGCATACAGGATGCGGCCGAGGCTAGCAAAGACCTAGCCTATGTTACTTACAAAAACACCTTCGCAAAAAAGGACAAGCGTAAGGCCCCAATAGCCACAGTGGCTGCTGTGACAAGTGAGGCCAAGCCCAAACCTAGTAACAATGGTAACAAGAGCAACAAGAAATCGGCCGCACTTGCAACTAATCCCATGCCCAAGCCAGGCCATGCACCGCAACCTCCCGTACTCGTGTCCAAGACATCTATGCAACCCAAACCAAAATTTGAGCACAAAGATCACTTGAAGTATACCCCACTACCTCTAAAGCCTTCAGATCTTCTAAAGTAGCTATTGCCAATGGGGTACATCCAACACAAGTAGATGTTGGAAGAGGGAATCAGGAGGCATCAGCGCTACTGCGAGCTCCTTAGGAACCCCTCTTTGGCCTTACCCAATGAGCCTCTAGTTCCTAAGGATTTCAGGCTGGATCGATTTTGTGACTATCATCAACAATGTGGTCACAATATAAATTACTGTCTGGCGTTACAAGATGACATCCAAAGATTGATCGATCAAGGAAAACTAGTGTTGGATGAAAGCAACCCAATACGTCCTGAGAATCAATATATGCATGTCTACACAAACCCCCTCAATGCAAAAAATGTTAATTATTTCATCAACACCATCAACATTGACAGTGATCCTAGGCCACCCCAGCAGTTGTTCGTGGCCCGTGTGCCTTAGCGTAGCGCACCAGCACCACCACCAACTGGTCGAGGTTTGCAGCAGTCATTTGTTCTGAGAGTCCCTCCCTAGGCATCCACCTCCATGCCACCTATTAGCAAAAACACAGCCCCCCCTGGCCCCTGCTCATTAACACCGTTAACTCCATTCATCATCAGGGGGCTAGCTCCTTCAATAGCCCCTACCCAGTGCAAGGCAACTGCACAACCTTCTCATCCTAAAAAATGAGAAGTGTGTTTCGCATGTGAGATGTCAAAGGGACGTACCACCCCAGGTATTCCCAAGCCTATATCTTCACCCCCTGCATCTACACCCTCATCACCAAAGAGGGATGCTACTACAACCGCGTAGTTCACATCGCCCTATCAAGGGTCTGAAGCCAGATCTAAAACTACCCCTGCTCGGGAGATTCATCTCCTAGGATGAATAGAAGAGAAGACAGGTGACAAACAAGGGGGTGGCTAGGACCTCTTGAATGCCCTAACTTAGGTCAAACAAGCTCTAAAACAAAAGAACACTATGTTGAGCTTGTACAACCTAATCATGACATTCATCCCACACCATGAGGCTCTGATCTACATGTTGATGGTAATTCCAATCGACGAGGACATGCCAGCGGAAGAGAAAGCAATCCATTCGATCATGCTTCCTCTTCCCCCTACAGAGCCAGAACTGTCCCAACTGACTTTCTACAATGACTTCATTAGGGAAGGTCCTGAAAGGGGTTAGGTGACTACAGCATCCCTATTCATCATAATTCTGGTCAGCCAATACTGGATTTGAAGGGTACACGTTGATGACGGGGCTATCACGAATGTCATCCCATTCCCTATTGTGGACAAGTTGGGCTTGGTTGACTAGATCAAACCCACGACAACGTCATGCCTGAGGTCATTTAATTGGGCATGGGTCATGGTGAATGGCACAGTCCACATAGACGTCATGGCAAGAGACCAGTTCCCCATGAATGCAACGTTCATCATGGTCGATAAGATGCCTGGGTTTAACCTAATCCTGGGGAGGTCATGGTTAGTGCAACTTAGGATTGTCTCCTCACCCATACACCAGGAGATCCATTTGTCTTACGCAGGTAGGGAGGTGGTGATCCATGGTGATGAAGTAGCAATGCAAGAAATCAACAACATAGAAATGGATCAGGGCTCAGAGGTCATAACCTCTAAGAACAAAGCACCTGTCTCTGCATGCACAAACCACCCAGCGAAGGAATTAGCTCAGCAAGTAAGTTCCCAAAATGAAAGCACATGGGCCAAGTTTCCCTTCTAAGTGGGGGGAAATGATGTAGACAAAGGCCTAGGAAAAATGCATTAGCCTTATGTTTCGCTCAATCCACGATGGATCAAGAAGCAGCTACGCATAGCATAGCAACCCCACTACTTCCTGTCCAGTTGCTACCCTTTGTATATTTACCACTTTTCTTGTTTTGCACACATACACCTACACTAAGCATTACCTTTTCTTTTGTTATTGCATTATCCTTTTAACATTCAATGCCCCGAAATGGCCTAAAACTATGTTCCCTTTAACATGCTACAGTCCAACATGGTCTAAAACTATGCTACTCTATGGCCCGAAATGGCCTAAAACTAGCTACGGCTCGAAATGACCTAAAACTAGCAATGGCTCGAAATGGCCTAAAACTATGTTCCCTGATGACGTGAAATGGCCTAAAACTATGCTATGCTATGGCCTAAAATGGCCTAAAACTATCTATGTCCTAAAATGGCCTAAAACTATGTTCCCCAACGGCCCAAAATGGCCTAAAACTATGCTACACTACTGCTTAAAATGGTCTAAAACTAGCTATGGCCCGAAATGGCCTAAAACTATGTTCCCCAATAGCCCAAAATGGCCTAAAACTAGCTACAGCCTGAAATGGCCTAAAACTAGCAATAGCCCAAAAGGGCCTAAAACTAGTCATGGCCCGAAATGGCCCAAAACTAGCAAGGGCTCGAAATGGCCTTAAACTAAAACATAAAAGCATGAAAAATTTACATATCTCAGCACGTAGAAAATGCACAAGTTAGCGTAAAATCAAATTCTTTTCCGAAATTTTTCTCTTTATTCAAAAATTTTGTCGTTTAGACAATGTTTGCAAAAATTTTACATAAAATTCAAAACTTCCAAAAAATATCCCATGCTATCATGGGTTTCAATGGTTGTCCATCTTAGTGGTCTTGGAGAAAAGGAGGCAGTCGCAGTCTCACCTGTGGGAAGATTCACTTCCCGCTCAGGAGATTCAGTGACCTTGACCTGCTACATGAACTTGTTATAGGCCTCAGAAATGCCAATGGCATCTACAAATGCCTTATAGGTAAATGCCTCCACAGAGGTGTCTCTGTAGAGTTTGCGATAGGAGGCACATTCCAGTTTATACATATGTTTATGGTTCTTCTGGGACTGCCCCTATTCGTAAACCCTGGTGCTAAAGTTTTTCCAATCCTAACTCTTCTGGGCCAACAAGTCCATTTTCATCCACTGTTCTATTATTATGCAGGTGGCTTCATTGTTCTGACGCATGACTATCCAAAATCTAGCATAATCTACCACAGCCATGCACCATTCCTCAGTATTGGTATCATGGGCTATGAGGAATTCTTTCCTCAACTTGAGGTCCTCCACCTCGACACTTAGGTTGGCCTTCTCTCTCTCAGCTTTTTGGACCCATTTCCATAGGTCTTCGTTGATGCACTTGTACTCCCACAAGGAGCGAGGTGAGTGCAAAGCATATTTTCTCACCTCATCATATGCACGATGAGGCACCTTGGTCACTTTAGGGGAGAATGTAGGCACGGCACTGACTTTCAAAGGTCATTTTGGGTCCCATTTAAGTCAAGAGCCTACCACAACACAAAGAGCATATTAGTTGCATTAGTGTAGTAAGGCTAATAAGTTCGAAAACTTTAGCGTAGCAACATGAGAGCATCTAGCACTACTACTTACCCACTTTAGGATCGATCTGTTGAAGATGGCTAATCATGTCATCCACGACCCCCTGCATAAATGTAAACTTATCAGGGGTCTCGGTCCATGGTTCCATGTGAATTAGAGGGGGTCCTACAACATTGACACTAGTGCCTGTCATGCAATTAAATGAGTTAGCAATGATCAAAATAGGTTGTGAAAAGGTAGACATATTGTCGAACTCACCAGCATCTAATTGCGGTTCCCCTTCCTACTGATGCAAAAAAATGATGGTAACCTTAGTAAAAGTCCCTCCAGGGTCTATGCAGGCCTCTTCCTCATTCACTGGTCCCTTTCCTTTTAAGGAACCATCATCCTTTTTATTCAAGGGGAACTCCCATTTATCTTCAAAAATGTCCTCCTCGTTAATAGGAGGATTTTTCCTAATAACAAGAGCCCCTACCCTAGCAGCAGAAGCTCCTTCCCTCTTGACCAGGGCCCTCTCCTCTGAGACTAGGACCTCCACGTCTTTATTTTTCATCCTTGTTTTGGGGGTCGACACCTCTTCATCACCTTCTTCTTCTTCCTCTTCTTCCTCTAGAAACTAAAAAACATGTTTGCATTAGCACACAATAGGTTAGCTTAAAGCTAGTGCTATGCTATGCTATGCTATCTAGCATAGCACAACATAGTAGGAATTAACAAAGTAGGCAAAGAAATAAACATAAAAAAAAGAATTTACCAATGGAGGGTTGCGTTCGCTGCAGTTTAAGCTGCAGTCTCCACCCCTCCTCTTCCTCCACACAAAGGGTCTCCTCAATGGAAGTAGGCCTCTTTTGCTACAACTTAGTGGCCAAAGTTTTGGCAAAAAGATGTTTCCCCTACGATACGCTACCAGCAGGAGCAGAGGGTGCCCCTCCTATGTTGTCTTGGCAAAAAAAGTTGCAAGCCACCTGATCCTTAGTCGTCACGGAAAATGACTCCCCAATTATTTCTAGGGGATCTTAGGCTAGGGTGGTTTGAATGACCTGGCAGATCCATGGTTTGAAAATTTGGTTATGATTCCGCAATACCCAACACCCCTTCTCATGGACCACTAGGAACTCTGCAAAACACCATAGGCTGAGTATGTAAAAGGCATAATGTATGTTGGAACGGGACTCCTACTTCTTATGGAGCCCCACGATTTCAGCCTGCAAGCTTGTACCTAGAAACCTGGCCCAGTTGTAGCAAGCCCCCTCCTCCATGATCTCACGCATTACCCAGGCTTTCTCAATCCCAAGGACCTTAAAGCATGAGCATGGAAGACAGGGTAAACTTCTCTGACAGGTCCTGCCTTGACCTTATTTATAGGGATCCCCTTCCACTCTTTAGGAACCCCTATCCACTCCACGATGTCATCCTTCTGAAGGGTTAACTCCTTGTACTTCGACCCTATGAGGATGCCATCGGCCGGGACACCAAAAAGGTCAACGAATAACTGGTCATTGATGTCAATGACCACCCGCACACTGTGTATGCATGTGCAGAAGCAGTCCATCTTCTTGCAAAAGGAGTCCACCAGGGAAAGGATCTCAGCGGCAGGAACATTTGGGTTCAGGGTCAGGAAAAAATATGTCAACCTAACATTTTGGAGGTTCTTGACCAGGGATTCCAAGGCCTCACTGTATATCCAACGTTGGCTCACAGCTACTTCTCCATACTTGAAGTAGATGTTTGCCTCTTGATTCTTGGTAGTTATCACCGTCCCCTCCTGGGACTTCTTCGTTTCTACAGTAGCTTGCATAGAAATGGTTGGCATAAGAATGCAAAAATACAGAAAATGGCAAAGACACTCCAACATGCAAAACTCACTACCTAGGTTACCAGGTTTCTACGGCAATAGGAATTATGGAAGAGGGACCAAGACATCTTCCATGGGGATCGGTTTGAAGGGTTCCCATCCCTCATCCAACCAACCAAACTCCTTGAATATGCCATAGAGATTGGGATATTGGGTTGGATAGGTAGGGTACTCACTCCCGCATTGACATATCACACTTGTGCGGATATTCTCGATAGAAGAGAATTCCCACAAGGCCATCTCTACTATGGCCAATGTATCAATGTCGCCGTGAAGTCCTTGTTCATTGATGTAAAACCTAGTAACAAAAACATAGCATTAACACTTGGCTAGTGTAGCAAACATCACGTAATATAGCAGAACATAGATACAAAACTCACCTACTAGCAGGGTAGACCGTTCCTAGTGGGTTTTGGAAGCACATTCCCATATGACATGCAACAAACAATGTGTTGTAGAGATGATAGCAACTATACTTAGGCACCTCCTAGATCCAAGCCAAATGCCTCAAACCTTGGGGGCATTGACTAGATCCTTCTCCCTGCCTGCTACTGACTGCCCCATCCCTCAAATACCTCAGCATACCTCGGGTTGCCCCAGGAAATAGGGTTTCTAGTATGATGGTTGCTACCTCCTCCTCTAAGTGTGACCAAATGATCACACTGAAGCGTTGGAGGAGGAATTGTAGGAAATGTTGTGCTCCTGCTCTAAACGAGACTGCCTGATCTCCCACACGCACATGAGGAGGAGGAACATTGGCTACTAGTTTGTGCAAATAGCATAGGATGCCTACAATTTTCAGGATAATTAAAACTGTCCTTAGTGCTATCCTGCACAACACAATGGAAAATGTTAGCATCACATTCAAGAACAACACACACTTAGTGTAGAAAAACCTACCATTTTACCAAATAGTATAGCATAATCCTTTTCCTGTACATAGCGTAGCAAAGAAACATGAAAGCAATAGCGTAGCAAAAGTAACCTAGTGTAGCAACAGAGCGATTAGCCCTAGCAAAAGCAATTAACGTTATGCTCTAACAAAACACGTGTCTTACTACCAAATCATGCATGGCCAAACCCTCCTTAGGGTCCTATGCTATGCTATTCAAAATACAAGTAGCCTAAATCACCCAAGTCTCTATAAAAATGACAGCTGCAGTGACGGTGGTCTAGGCAACCTTGGCATAGCGTGTTCACATCTGCCGTGACCGAAATGGCAATAGCGATGGTGTAAAGGCCAAACAACAATAATGCAGTGACAGAAAACATGAATGAACAAAACTAAGTTTTATAAATAAAAGTAGAAAACAAAAATAATAAAAGAAACACAAGGAAATAGGAGAAGCATAGCAGCCTACTGGACCAATGGTGTCTCCTCCTGCACAGCAATGCACAATTTTGTCACGTGCCCTAGGGTTTCCTTTACCTCCTTGACCTTTGTGAGCACCAAGTGAGCACATTCTTTCTTTTGAGCCATCGCCTTGCTTGTCGACTCTTCCTCGTTGCTATGTGAAAACCGCCTTGCTCTCTAATTAGCACAATCGCTCTGCGCTTTGAAACTGATCTGTGCTCTGAATGTGGGTCTGCATTGTCACAATGAAGATAATGAGTTTACCAAGGCTTCATACCTATTTATAGCCATAATGGTAAAAAGGGGAAGCTTGCTACTCTCTCTCCCTGTTTAATGCGAGGTATACTATGTAGCGTACCATGCTTGCCACAACATCGTAGCACTGTTGGCAATTAAAACAGGCAGATCTGGGTGAAAGATCTTGGCACGCTTCGAGCTAACCATTTGCTTTCCCAAAAAATGAAAAAAATATATTTTTTTAGTTACCGGTCCAGAAAGACCTTAAACTAGTAATCCTAGCGTAGCGGCGACTTTACTAGTTTGGAAAGACCTTAAACTAGCAATCCTAGCGTAGTGGTGATTTTACTGGTCTGAAAAGACCTTAAACTAGCAATCTTAGCATAGTTACAACTCTAGTTAGTAGTTCAAAAAGACCTTAAACTAGCAACCCTAGCGTAGCTTCAGTTTTAGTAGTCCAAAAAGACTTTAAACTAGTAGTCTCGATCTTGCACACGTTCTCAATCCGCAATGACACTAAACTAGCAATTTCACACTTTTTCGCATTGACAGTTCCATGCTTTCATACCAGCAAATTTCCATTTTTTATACTAGTAGTTTTGCATTTTACATATAGGCAGTCTAAAATGACATTAAACTAGTGGTTTCATGTTTGCACATTGGCAGTTTTACGTTTTTTTAAGCAGTTTTGCATCTTCTCGCCTTGGTGGTCCACTATAACCTCGTGCTGGCGTGTTTTTAATCTTTATCTCATACTTTATCACACATTATTGTTACTTTGCAAATTCCCATTATACACAATTATTACCAACAAGTACCTCTTAACTAGGTCCTCATTTCATGTTGACAGGTTGAGAAAAAATTGGAAATCCATAGCGATCTCTCCATGCCTTTAGCTTTAGCAGGTCCACATGGCAAGCTCACAAGACAATTGAACCTAGACCTAATCAACTAGAAATCAACCATAGCTAGCACCATAGAGACCTTAGAAACATCCCCAGACTGGCCCTAGCATCTGGTCCAAACTCTAGATTTAGAGGTCGAGGATGTAACTGAGGATCCTCTCGTCGAGATGCCTGTGACCATGTCCAAGGGGGAAGTAAAAATAGTAAAACTTAGTTCCCTCTTAGATGCATAGACACACAAAAATGTAGCCAATATTCTTCAAGACAACATTAAAGTCTTTCCATGGTCATATAGTGACATGTCGGATTTAGATCCAAGGCTGATATAGCACAACATCATCCTAAACCCATGCATGAAGCAGAAGGCTCATAAGGTTAAACTAGAAATTGCACTAGCCATAAGGGATGAACTCACTAAGCTATATCAAGCTGGTTTCATCCATGCATTTGATTATTCAGAATGGGTGTCCAACATTGTTGTGGTTTCTAAGAAAATGGGAGGAATACAGATCTGCATAGACTTATGGGATCTAAACAAAGCAATGATCAAAGACAACTTCCTGCTTTCGAGCATCGATTAACTCATCGACACTACAGCTAGTCATGCTCTTTTATCCTTCATGGATGGTTTCTCTAGCTACAACCAAATTTACATCAACCCAGAGCATCAGCTAACAACAACCTTCATGATCCCATAGGGGACCTTTTGTTACATGATGATTTCTTTTGGGCTCAAGAACACTGGAGCAACCTACCAGCAAGCCATGACTTACATCTTCAGTGACTACAAACTAGAAATGCTAAACGACTACGTGGATGATATAGCGGTTAAATCCAAAGAAGCCACTGATCACCCATGCGATTTAGGGGTAGTCCTCAAGTGTTGTCAAATGCATGATTTGTGCCTCAATCCTAAGAAATGTGTCTTTGGGGTGAAAATCGAACATATGTTAGGGTTTGTAGTATCGGAGGATGGAATACGGGTGCACCCTAAGAAAGTTAAGGCCATTGTCAACCTGGCACCTCCTACAAGCCTTAAGGAATTGCATGGATTACAAGGTAGGATGCAGTTCATCCGAAGGTTCATACCAAAGTTAATTGACAAGTTACACCCCATGTAACATCTCCTAAAGAAAGGGGTTAACTTTGAATGGATGACTCAATGTCAACAAGCATTCAATGACATGAAGAAAGAGCTTTTGCACCTCCCAACTATGCATCCACCACAAAGGGATAAGCATTTCTTCATCTACCTTACCACCTTCGACACATCTATCGTAGCACTATTATCTCAGAAATGAAATGACAAATCTGAGATACCAATGTATTATCTGAGTCATGCATTAATAGCGCACAAGGTGAAGTACAAAAAAGTAGAGAGGAATTACCTTGCCTTAGTATTTGTGTTAAAAAAGTGGAGGCATTACCTATTTCACAATACAATCAACATTATTTGCAAAAGCAACATACTCCAAGCTATCACTAACAACCTGTATGAAAGTAGCAGGATAGCCCGATGGAAAGCAATAACTATAGAGTTCGATTTACACTATGTAAGTCAGTCCTCGATGAAGGGTCAAGCCATAGCAAAGCAACTTACAGCCTTAGCCATTGACGACCATGCAACCATAGATCCTGAATTCCCATACGAGCATGTTAACATTATCAACACCATCCCATCACACCTGGAAGCTACTTTACACTTCAACAATGCCTTGACCATGTGAGGAGGTAGTGTAGCTGCCATAATTACGTTCCCTTCTGAGGAAATGCATCCGTTCACTTATCATTTTACATTTCCCTAGCACAAATAACGTGGCAGAGTATGAGGGGCTACTCAAAGGCCTCTCTGCTACCCAAACACTATGTATACAACACCTAGTGATTTGTAGGGATTCACAACTAGTTGTGAATCAAATCACCAAGGTGTATGCCTACAAAGCTATACATCTTCAACGCTACTGCAAACTAGCAAAAAGCCTGCTCAACCAGTTTGCAACCACGGATGTGCAACACGTGCCATGCAACCAAAACACCGTAGCAGATGCCTTAGCCACCCTATGGCAGTGAAAATTAGATGCTTAGGGTACTATTGGTCCCATATGGAGCATGATTTCCTGTCGAAAGTCAAGACATGTGACACATGCCAAAGACACGTAAATCTTGTACACGTGTCACCTACGAAGCTACCCCCAACATAGATCACCTAGCCTTTCCAGCGATGGGAACTAGACCTCATAGGACCTATCACACCTAAGTCCTCCGCAAGGCATAGCTTCATCATCACCGCCACTGAGTATTTTACTAAGTGGGTGGAAGCTATCCCCCTGAGGAAGACAACATCTTAGCACGTTTGCCACTTCATCCTGGATAACATTGTGACAAGGTTTGGGCTTTCGATGACTATTGTAACAGAAAATGGACCATAATTCAGTAGTACAAAAACCTGAAAATTCTACAGCAATCTTGACATTAGGCAATAATTCTCCTCCCCATATTACCCATAGGTGAATGGGTAGGTGAAGGCTACAAATAAAAAAATCATCAACTTGCTAAAGAGAATGCACAAAAATAGTAAGAGGCGATGGCATGAGCAAATCCTCTATGTTCTATGGGCCTACAGGACGACATGCAAGACCACAACGAGTAAGACTCCTTATAGTCTCATTTATGGATCCAAAGATGTGTCGCCTCTTGAGTTGTAGCTACCATCACTCTATATGATTCTATCTAATGTCATGAGTGAAGCCTAGAACAATGAATCAAGGATCATTGACCTCAACTCAATAGAGGAGGAGCGCGCATAGATGCTGAGTCGCATAGAGCGCTACCAAAGCAAGAAACAATAAAAACATCACGTAGACCCACATCAATGGCCAATATAGAAGGGAGACCTCATCCTCAAAGCTACCCATGAGCATGTGAGAAAATTCTCAGCCAACTAGGAAGGCCCATACATGGTCACTAAAGTCTTTGGGAATGAAGCCTTGAAGCTGGTAGACATGGACGGCAACGCATTCGCAAACCCAGTGAACCACTCATACCTCAAGCCATACTACATCTGAGTGCATGGAGTAGACAAGAAAATTTCTACTACAACATAAAACTAGCAAAGGTGAGCCAACGTCTGCTACGACATTTGATGAGACGCGATATCGCATGGGCCGTGATATCACATACGCGATATCGCGGTGCACTGTCATATCTATAAATAAGAGGCGAATCTTCCTTGTTTCTTCATCCTAGGATAGAAGTAGGGAAACTCTGGCAGATTGATCACTCCAGAGATAGAATATTTTCCATGTGCCCACAGTAGGAGTCCTAAAGTGAACGAATCTTTATTCGAGCAACATTGTACTTGAACACAAGTTGTGTACAGCAATAAAGATGAACTTCCTAGATAAAACTTTTAGTGCATGGAATAGGATTTTATTTATTGTTATTTATTTCTTTCTCTCTTAGTAATGTGAAATGAGTATGACTTGATTACAAGCATTTAAGGATGTGTACAAATAATCAAGGAATCGGCTGCTCATCGCACTTAGGCTAGAAATGCGAAATGAGTACGACTTGATTACAAGCATCTAAGGATGTGTACGGATAATCAAGGAATTAGCTACTCATCTCACTTAGGCTAGAAATGTGGAATGAGTATGACTTGATTACAAGCATCTAAGTATGTCTACTTGGTAACCCAGTGGCGTACTTAGGACCTATGCTTGGTAATCCCAGTGGTAGTCGTGCATGAAGGATGTGTACGAATAATCAAGGAATGGATTCTCATCGTACTTAGGCTGGATTAGATTCTCTCAACCATTTCCTCCTAGTTAAGTGCCTCAGTACGACCACTTCAAGCACGTGCGTTACGCATGGTAATCCTAGCAATGATTAGCTTTTGGTAGCCATGGTTGCATCGGTTCAGGGTGTGTATGGTAAGTCTGAATGGATGCTGACGCTAGGTAATTTAGACTTAGTTCATTAGTTAGAGTTAGCAATTAGTTTCTCAACCCTTCACCTTGTTAGCATAGGAGACATAAAACATAAAAAGATATAAAAATCATATACCTCAGACTTGCTTAACCATACACCGTGACAACTACAAGTAAGTTTGGGAAGATAACAAATGATTAACCCTAAGTGTTCCATGGGACGTGTAGGCACTTAGTCTACGAAGTTCGACCGGATCACGTGTGCTATGCTTGTTTTGTATGATTGAGTGTAGGGGTACCTCGCCACTCATCATTGGTGTTGTTGCCGAGCACTAAGTGTTTGTGCGCTAAGTAGAACATAGGATATTACTCACATCGTTGGGAGCCTAAACGAACCATTAGGTTAATCAAGAAGAAAAATTATATAACAGTAAAATTAGCACACCTATAAGACATCATGTCTTCTTCTTCTTCTTCTCATAAGAGCACATCACCTAGGGATAATACAAAGGATAGTCGGCAATCAAAAACACATAGCCAAAATTAGCCAAGTCCTAAACAATACCGAATAGTCTATACTCATCCGATGAGTATATTCCAAAATTTACCTTTACCCTCCATTAAGAAGAATAGATGCGTTGGAGAGATTTGCAAGGTAACACCGTGTTACCTCCAGATCAATCAGTCCCAAACATGCTTTTCTGTGCTTTGGCACAGATAGGCATGATAGAATTATATGCATAATACGTTGCAGAAGACTTTGACATGAGGGCTTACTATCCCATGGAAGCACAACATATGAGGGACTCAAGGTAGGAGAGCCAACATACACTGTTGAAGGGCAAGGAGGTCCCACACGTCCTCAGTGAAACTAGAGATGGTGAACCACTTATAACTAGTTTGCTATCAAGAGATGTTCCCCCTCTCCACGAAAGTAAGGAGGTAGGGTATCAAAACCTACGCTCAATGATACACAACCCTGGTTCTGATTCTCATGAACACCAACTATTCATAGAAGGAACAACAACAAAAGACAAGGATGGGCACTTAGATCGTCATCACAATCGGGGCTGAAGCCATAGAAGAGAAGGTAGGAAACATCGTCATGATGATGGTTCTCCTTCTTCTTCCCCTTATTCACATCACTCACCCTCTCGTTCCACATCTGGGTGCAATCATGAAGAGCACAACAGAGAGGATAAAAGTAAAAAAAATGAGAAACCTCGACGAGAGAGTCAAGCGAGAGGACAAGGGCATGAACGAAGGGAAAGTAGGAAACAATGAAGACATCATAGGTGTCATGAAACAGATGATCATGACGAGCCCCTACTTGCAACCCAAAGTATGCTTGACATAACGAAGGCAGTAAGAATTCCCACAAGGCATTTAAAAGATAGTCGAATCAGGTTTTTAGACATGAATAACATCCCACGATTTGAAGGGGGATACAACGCTGATCCGCAACATCATTTACAGGCATTCCATGATGCCTGTGCCTTGCAAAATATAGAGAACAAGTGGCAAAAACTTAAGTTGTTTCCTAGGATACTCATCAAGGAAGTAGAGAGCTGGTACTAGTCCTTAGAACCAGAAACCATCAAGAGGTGGAGTATGATGTTAAAGTTGTTCAACGATAAATATCAGACGTACTCCCAAGTGTCTAACTTGTGTAAGCAAATCCAAGGATGGAAGCAAGGTATTCATCAACCCTTGGATGCTGCCATGGCCCGATACTACACATTATTACATTGTTTCCTGGGCCATGGTTACACACAATGGGATCAACTCCACCACATCGTAGATGGGCTAAGGCATGAGACTAGAAGAACCCTTGGGACTTATGCCCAAGGGAAACTATCAGAACTTAGAGCCCATGAAGTACATCACTTGTTGGAGCATGTAGCAAAAGAAGAAGGTGAGCTACAAAAAAGGAAAAGTGTGGAAGAATACAACTGTGATCCCTCTCTTCGAAAGAAGGGAGTGAAATTTTGTGATGAAGAGGATGAGTCACCAATCGAAGAGTTGGTGAACGGAAAAACCTTGCCAATCCAAAAACTAACAACATAAGTATCAGCTAAGGTGGATCAATTGTGGGATTCCTTAGACTCTAGACTTGAAACCATCCTAAAAATTGTAGAAGAGTCTAAGGTGGAACAAAATAGTGACAAAGGTAAGACAAAGTGGAGAGATTTAGGCCCTGCACATAACAAGGGTAAGGGGAAAATCACTATCTCCGATGAGGTTGTGAAATCAGACACAGACGATGACGGTGGATGTGAGATCTACCACTATGACCATCCTAAAGGATGTAGTCCAATCATCTCACATCTACAAGAGTATGGGGTGCATGCACTTAATCCAAGACTCAACCAACGGCAAACACCCTGAAGGTTACCTTATCCACAAGGTAACCCAAGGAAATTCCACCAACCGTTAACGTACTGTCCAAGTGGAACTCCACCACAACTCATCAAACAACATCAGCAGTGGCAATACCCACAGTCATGGGTGATGCCATCACCAAAACATCAATACCCTTACCGGCAACCCGATCCATATGGTTATTACGTGCAACAGCTGATTTCTCCAAGTGACTCCATGAGTCACAAAACTCCCCAACGTTACTACCAAGTTCAGGAGTACTTTAGGAGGACTCCTTCTCCTCCAGGAGACGCTCCATACCCACACCATCCTCCTAATCCATCCGCACCTCTTCCACCTATAGTTCCCATAACACCTCCTGCTCCAACAATGCAAGGGGAATTCCCCACTCAACCATAGCAATGCCACGCTACGAGAGCAGTAAACATTCAACCCACTGCTGGTTCTGACAACTGTAAAAAGAGAAGACCTTTCTTCAGAACCAGAAGCCCAGACAAGCTCTCACAATAACAAGTGGTTGATTCTATGTACACTCCTCCATCATCTAACACTTCGGAGCACCCTTCCATCCAAAATTAGAGCTTAACACATACAATTATGTTAATGCATACCGTAACCTACTGGATTAAGGTAGGCCACCTTCCTAGGAAACTAACTAACCCTGGGAGTCCCTTAATCTATCTCCAAATCACCGAAAATGAACCACATAAGGCTCTTCTTGACTTAGGTTCCGAAGTCAACTTAATTTCATGAGAGATGTATCACACCTAGAACCTACCCCAACTTAAGAAGAGAAACATTCAACTAGAGTTGGCAAACCAATCCATCACCATTCCCTTGGGATTGATGGAGGACATTGTTATCACTGTGTGTGGTTGGTCCTACCCAGCTGATTTCCTAGTAATTGAAGTTAGCAATGACAAAGGGGACTTCCTAATTATAATGGGAAGGACATGGCTGAGTATAGTAGAATCATGCCTAGGAATTCGTGATCTTTCCTTGGAAATTTCTAGGATAAAAATTTATGGAAAGATCGAGAAGAGGAAAGTTCCATGCATCAAATATAGTGATTCATTGGGTGATTACATGGAGGAAATGCCCCCATGCAATAGGTGTGCCCTTGAAACTTTGAAACAAAGATGCCTGTATGTAGCAACCACACAACAAGTAGTAGACACCCCATGGTTGATAACTACTAGAAAGAGCAAACCAACATGCATGGAACGAACTGAGGAAACAAACCATGTCAACAATGAAGGCATAAATACGTTGGAATATGAGCGTCACCAAATTCCATCCCTTAACATAAGATCATCAATTGGGAGGAGTTGGACACTTCTTAGAAATTCAAATAGGTGCTCATTATTTCATATCCCTCCCTTTCCACTCAATCATGGGGGAGATGGACACTTCTCTCCTTGTTTCGTCAGAATGGTGGTGACTCTTGGGGAAGGCATTCTTGTTACCCAAGTGGATGGTTTGCCTGAATGCATTGATGCGAAGTCACTGGAAGTAGTTTATTTGAGGCTAGAGTTGGAATGAGATTTTCCAAGTCACTTTAATCATAAACTACAAAAGGGGCTATACACCACCTTGTTCTTGGGATTCCATTCCATTCTATTCCCTCCATCCTTCTTTCCATTCTTCACCTCATTGCTGGTTGTATCATTAGTGTATATATTTTGGTTGATGCATTGTTTTCTTTTTGGTAAATTCTTACGGTTAAGAATTTAACTCTTGTTCCAAATGACATTCCCAGAGCCTACGAACTCTTTAAATGTGGGCATATCAGGGCATTAAGGGCATGAACTTGCTTTGGGGAGGACCCACTGACATTCATATTTGGTGCACCAGTTAACTTCTTTTCCCTAACATTTTTGCAATTAATTTTATTTTGTTCATTTCCATCTTGACATCCATTTCATCGATGCTATAGTTGTCTCTTTTTATCTATCTTTCTTACTCCCTTTTCTTTCTCCATTCTAACGCTACCCAAGGTTCGCAATTAGTCATGGGGGTAAAGGGCCTAATTTTTTTGATTTCCTATTCACCCAAAAATTTTTTGATTTTTTCCTAACCCCTACACCTTCGATAGTCATCAATATTATATCCCTAGATCTGCAATCAGCCATACCACAACCTAGCCAATGGACTTACACCGAAGCAAGGTATTAATTACATGATGATTCATTTACCCTTGCTAATATAAGATTGTGTTGTGTGTGCATATGGTGATCATACAACAATGGATTGGATCTGGAGCAAACACTTGGAATGGAGTAGTGCTAGAAGCAACTATGCAAGGAGCAAGACTGATGGTGCGATTACCGATGGACAACGAAAGGTTTAATCTTGGCATTGGCAATAGCAACACTTCTTTCTCTCTCTATTTCTCTCAAGCTACCAAATAAGGCCTGATGTCAATGTAATAAGGTGTTCACTCTTGTTGTCATGAACACCAGTTTTTTCAAGTCTTGTAATGATGATCCGTTCACAAGTCATCCCATTAGTTGCATTTAGTCAATAATCCCATACCTTCCCAATATTTTGTAAGGAACTCAAGGATAAGTTTTCATTTAGTCATGGAGGTATGATGAGACGCAATATCGAATGGGCCATGATATCACATACATGATATTGCAGCGGTCATGATATCGCATCCCATGCGATATCACGTACGCAATATCGTGTCATCCGCTATGATATCGCATACGCGATATCGCGGTGTGCTGTCATATCTATAAATAAGAGGCAGTTCTCCCGTGTTTCCTCATCCAAGGCTAGAAGTAGAGAAAATCTAGCAGATTGATCACTCCAGAGATAGAATATTTTCCATGTGCCCGCAGTAGGAGTCCTAAAGTGAAGGGATCTTTATTTGAGCAACATTGTACCTGAAAACAAGTTGTGTACAGAAATAAAGATGAACTTCCTGGATAAACCTTGCAGTGCATGGAATAGGATTTTATTTAATGTTATTTATTGCTTTCTCTCTTAGTAATGTGGAATGAGTACGACTTGATTACGAGCATTTAAGGATGTGTACGGATAATCAAGGAATTGGCTGCTCATCGCACTTAGGCTAGAAACATGGAATGAGTATGACTTGATTATGAGCATCTAAGGATGTGTACGGATAATCAAGGAATCAGCTGCTCATCTCACTTAGGCTAGAAATGTGGAATGAGTACAACTTGATTACGAGCATCTAAGTGTGGCTACTTGGTAACCCAGTGGCGTACTTAGGACCTATGCTTGGTAATCCCAGTGGTAGTCATGCATGAAGGATGTGTATGGACAATCAAGAAATGGATGTTCATCGCACTTAGGCTAGATTAGATTCTCTCAACCCTTTCCTCCTAGTTAAGTGCCTCAGTAGGACCACTTCGAGCACATGCATTACGCATGGTAATCCTAGCAACGATTAGCATTTGGTAGCCACGGTTGCATCAATTTAGGGTGTGTATAGTAAGTGGGAACGGATGCTGATGCTAGGTAATTTAGACTTAGTTCATTAGTTAGAGTTAGCAATTAGTTTCTTAACCCTTCACCTTGTTAGCATTGGAGACATAAAACATAAAAAGATATAAAAATCATATACCTCAGACTTTCTTAACCATACACCGTGACAACTACAAGTAAGTCTGGGAAGACAACGAGCGATTAACCCTAAGTGTTCCATGGGGCATGTAGGCACTTAGTCTGCAAAGTTTGACTGGATCGCACATGCTACACTTATTTCTTATGGTTGAGTGTAGGGTTACCTCGCCACTCATCAACATTAAACTGACACAGCTTCACCAATGTTCGCTATGACGTAAAACTAGCAAAGCTCGTCTGCTATGATGCAAAACTGGCACAGACCATCTGCTACGACGTAAAATTGACAAAGATGGCAAACATCTGCTATGATGTTAAACTCACACAACACGTCCGCTATGACATTAAACTAGCACATACGATTTTCTAGGAACTTAAACTAGCACAGCGGTCTGCTGAGACCTTAAACTAGAACACGATCTACCAGGATCTTAAACTGGGTTCACAGCACATCCCCAGCATGCATCTACACCAAGTACACATTAAGCAAGTGCGCATAATGTAGACATGAGGTGAGATGTTGCAGTTCAGAATGCAGTTCATGATGCAATGAGAACATGATCTGGAACATATGCAATGCCACCTCTCCTGGCATCTTGCTGATCCTCTAGAGATGTCGTATGACATCTGACTAACCCCCTGGACTTACTGTCATCACAACCCATTACCCTAATAGTAGTTCCTTAGTCAGTGCCTACTGTTGAAGTTCTAGTAGTATTGTGGCCTAGTCACAATATTGTTACCCTCCATCTCCCCGCCAACGTCTGGGCTCAAACGATGTTTACCTATGTGGTAGCTAATCCCATAGCTAAACTGAGTATGCATGCCTTAGGCAGGGATTCTAGAGCATCCGCACTCACAGCAACTCCCCGCTCCTTCGATGCCCACTCCTCCATGCTGACACTACCGAGGCCGCTGCTAGCCTTCCTACTTTGGACACCATGCACCAGCACAGATGTCCAAGAGCTTCAATAATGTCTGTAGCAAGCAAGACCTTTGCCTCCATTTTGCATCATGGTTGCTTCTCTTGGCTTGCTCTCTGTTCTTGCAAGGTGCATACTGGAGAGGTGTCGGACGAAGGTGCATCTTGCCAGAGCAACAAATGCTATAGCATTATAAAGTGATTGTCTCGACTACCTTGGCTACTTTAGAGTGCACATCATATCGCCTTCCCTTTATCCTACTTCTTGCACCCGCAATTCTCACTTGCTTCCCTCTCTTACTAGTTTTTTCCACTGCCTGTCAAGCCCTCCTATTTTCTCAACCACAAAGTCCATGATGCATGTAACATAGCTCACCACATGGAAAGCACCTATAGGCAAGTTAAAGCTCCCATGCAGATGTAACACAACTCATCCGAGGAAAGAAACACCTGTCCTACAACGAGGTTGTTCACAAAGGTAGAACAGTAAAACAACAAAAGGGTAAAAGTGTAAGAACAAAAGTGCACACAAAAAAAAGAGGGCCATCATGCTTAAACAAATGGCACATAAGTTGTTTCACAATCATCCTCTCTAAGCATTTCTATGAGAGGTCAAAGGTCAACGAAAGTAAAGAAGAATACGCAAACAAATCCCTTGTGAGCACTCTGATGAGGGACATTGCTAAGCCTCATATTTACCTTTTTTCTGAACCTCCTTCCTCCCTAATTAGCCCTTTTCCCTACAAAAACCAATGCAACACTCTCAATCACAACCAAGCAATGTTTTGACGATCACCGAACAACGATGTTAGTGTTTTGTCTTCTGTGGTGTTTCATATTCTTTGTCGACATATCTCAAGTCCATCCTCCAAAACTTTGACAAAGAGGGGCCAATGAAACACCCTAAAATTTCAGGGCATCCTTGCTTCACTAGGCCCTTGCAATTCAAGCAGCGTCATGGCAGTTCATCGGGAGATGGATGTTCTGGGTTTTAGGCTGTACAGTTTGGCAAATTTTCTAACTGGGTAATTCGTCCAGCTGACAGCCTACACAAAAACGATGCGAAGAGTTGCTGGTGGTGCTAAAAATGTGCAAGATAGTTTGGCAAGTTTTCTAAGCTAAGGAGTTTGCTATGCTATGTAGCGTAGTAGGCTTTGGGAGACAATTGTTCAAGTAGTCAACCGTAAATTGTTGCAAGGCAAGGTGCTACTCTATGCTATGCAGCATAGCATAGCATAGCGAGAGCAAGATAGGAAGGCTCAGCTTACTTGGTGATTTTCAAGTACACTAAGTTGGCACCTATGGCCTTCAAAAATAGTTGCTTCACTCGGCTCCAAGGCCTTCAGCAATGGCTCCTTCACTAGAAAGCAGCAAACTTAGCGAAAAGCAGGCCATGTCAGTTGCTATGCTACACTACGCTACGTAGCGTAGCACAGCGTAGCAATTCTATGGGAGTAACAAAAGGCATCTCAAAGGGTGGGATCAGCAAGTTTGCAAGCTTCATAGTGCAAAAGGCAAAGTTTGCAGATTAACAATGTTTTTGCAACTAAGGCCAACCACTATGCTATGCTACGCTACGTAGCATAGCATAGCATAGCAAATACGCAATAAATAGCCAAAGCATCTCAAAGGTTTTAGCACATGTAGTAGGACACAATGCAAGCTTCTACTTCAAATTGGTGGCTATGCTACATAGTGTAGCATAGCGTAGCAAGATGCTACGCTACCCCAACATGCTAGGCTACAAAGCATGGCACAGTATAGCAGGCAGTTGCGCTACATCAATGCACTTCATTTTTTTGCACCGTTGAAATCTGACAGTGCAATTACAGCATGGCAGGCCTGTCCAACGGTCACGCACTTCCAACGATCATGCACGTTAATGCAGCATAGACAAGTCAACATGGGGCTTGGACATGTGGCATCCAAACTGCATCTCTCATGTGCCCTTAGCCCTATAAATACCTTGATGAGCAACGCTCTAAGGGTCGGCAAAAAAAAACAGGGACAATCAGCTAGTAGGCGAATCAGCTAGCTAGCAAGCAAAAGTTAGCATTGTATTCCTAAGCATTGTAAACATCTTGTTTGACATTGTAAACAGTTAGCACTCTCGTTTGGCATTCTACTTTTCTCTTTCTTGCTAATCTTATAGCATTTCGCATTGTTGACTCCCGAGTCCACATTCAAGCATACAGCTATCTTACTCTAAACGTCTTGGTTACTCTTGGGATGCCTGCACCCATTAGTGTCGTGCAATCAATTGTATCCACCTTGACAGAGTGAAGTCACATACTTGAAGTGGTGCATTTTCCTAACTGCATTTTACTCTGTTTTCTTACTTATCATTGCATTTTACATTGTTTTCTACCCTTTTGTGTTTAAAGATTACTTTATGTTACAAGTCCTATTTTTAAATTATCTATTTGCAAAAGGTTATATTAACATCGACCAAGTTCCTGTCTAATCGACCAGACCGTTCAGGGTGCCCCATTTCTATTTTATTCAGCATGGCCCTCGCATGGACTCGTGGTTAAGACTTTCACGACCAACAACCTATCGATGTTTTCCAGCCGTTGATGTTTTTGGTCGCTACAGTGTCTATGTTGTGTGTGCAGATGGTGATCATACAAACAATGGACTGTGCTTGGAGGAAGCACTCAAGATGGACTAGAATGAAGCATTTACGAAAGGAGCAAGTCTGGTGGTATGGCTATCAATAAACAATAGAAGGTGCAATCTTAGCATTGGTAGCAACATGCTTCATTTTCTTTCTCTCTCTTTCTCTACAAGATGCCAAATAAAGGCTTGGATGTCATTTATGTACGAGTGTTCACCGCAATGGTCATGAACACTAATTTTGTAATGTGCTTGTTGATCCATTCACTGGGCACGTTGAGTTTGTCATCCCATTTCACCATCAGTTGTCAGTTAGTCAATAATCCCATACCTATCCAATATTTTGTAAAGAACTTATTTCTTTTCTTCTATACTAAAGGACAAGTTTTCATTCAGTCATGGGGGTATGATCAGAGTAGTTACTCTAATTATTAGAGTGGTTACTCTAGCTGTTACTCTAGTGGTTACTCTAGCAGTTACTTTAGTAGGTACTCTAATTATTAGAGTGGTTACTCTAGCGGTTACTCTAGTGGTTACTCTAGTAGGTATTCTAATTATTAGAGTCATTACTCTAATAGTTAGTTTAGCAGTTATTCTAATTATTAGAGTAGTTACTCCCAAGCCTATAAATACAGTTCCCAGGCACACAATTGTAAAGAAGTCTTTTAGTAGTCAAGTAGCGAAACTCTTGCAGTCCGTTTGAAAGTTAGAGTATTTTCCAAGTGCCTGCAGTAGGAGGTCTAAGTGTGCACAGATCTTTATTCAAGCATTGTGTACCTGAGCATACCTTATGTATAGCAATAAAATGAGCTCTTTGATTCATCCTTGCAGCACTTAAGATTTGTTTTCTTACGTAGTTCTTTTATTTTATTTTCTTATGCATTTATTTTATTGTATTGTATTTTATGAACTTTACATTTCTGTTATTAGCACAACAATTCATTTTGATCAATTAAGAAAATCATTAAATTACACAAGCACAACTGCTTTGAGCATGCATGTAATGCTTGGTAACCCAGTAACGATTAGCGTTTGGTAATCCCAGCAGTGTTGCACTAGTTCAAGATGTGTATAGCAAGTGGGAATGGATGCTGGTGTTAGGATTAGTTAAAAATTTGNGCATATGATTTTTATATCTTTTATGTTTTTATGTCCTATGCTAATAAGGAAACNTATCTCTATGTTTCCTTATTAGCATAGGACATAAAAACATAAAAGATATAAAAATCATATGCGTCAAGCTTACTTAACCATACAATCGTGACATACAAGTAAGTTTGGGAAGACAACGATCATACAACCCATCCTTGTTCCACAAGGACACATAAGAACTTAGTCCTTGAAATTCGACCATATCATGCATGAAATGCTCATATTCATATGGTTGAGTGTAGAGGTACCTCACTGCTCATTAGATATGACATATTTAGAGATAGAAAAATCTACAAATATGCATCACCTAACCCATTCAATGAACTATTTGGTTAATAGGCTTAGTGACACTTTGATAATTTTTCACTTTGTAACATAGAATAGTTAGTGTAGAATAATTTCAAGTGATTATCTAGAATATTATTTAAGTGCTATGCACCTAGATAAATTGCAAAAATGACAATAAAGATTGAGATTATTTCATACCACTTCAACACATTGACTTAGCATAAATTTATATCCACTTCAAATTATTTCAAATTCACTTAGGCTTAATGTCTATTTTTTATGTAATTAATAAGTCATTTATAATTGAAAGTATGATAGTTATGACCATATGAGTATGACCAAATTTGAACATAAATGTGTTAATTTTTAATAATCCTAGCTATGTATCATTTGTCATGTCCAATAGTGAACACTTTGTGGCCTAGCAATGTTAGCATATATCAAAGATATGTATGGAAAGTTTGAAATAGATGCTAAATGTATAGGCTAGACTATATTTAATTCTTCTAAAATTTACTTCTTAAAATTTAAAACCATACTAGTTTCAAATCCTCTCTAGATTTATCATTACTGGTAAAATAGATGTCCAAATTCTTTTTCTCTTTCATCTTAGGATTTCAAGCCTTCGTAGCTCATGTCAAAGATGGTTAAAGTGGCCTTTTTCTTCAAAATTCTTGTATGCCATATTGCTTCTGAGATTTTTTTCTTACAATGTAAAATCACACTATTTTTGAATCATATCTAGATTCATCATCAATGATACAATAGATTCCCATGTTCTTTTTCTCTTCCATTTTATTGTTTCAAGCCTTCATATCTTATGTTCAAGATAGTTAGCTTAATCTTTCTCTTCAAATTTCTTGTAAGTCATACTGCTTCTAAGATTTACTTCTTAGATTTATTTCTTGCATTTAGGACAAATAATTTGTATTTTTGATATTTCAATATTTTAATAATATTTTAGACATCACCATTATAACATTAGTATCATATATCTTAGTGAAAATTAACCATATGAACTAGCCAATGAAAGTATGATTGGGAAGATAACGACTAAGAATTTATCATGTATCTATCTAGATACCCATACTAGTTTAGTTCATGGAATTTGACAAAGTTGCATGTGAATGCTTATGATCTATATGATTGCACATAAGATCTACTTTGTCATTGATCATCTAGCTTCCATCTTTGAAATATATGTTACATACATATTAAAAATTAATCTATTAACAAGGTTATACATTTTATATTATGTCTTATAATTTTATAATATACTTTTCATGCCTATTATTGACACTATGATGAACAACATTTTATGATATTCCCAAAACATCAAAATCTTATATTAATCAAATTCAACATAATTTTTTATATTATTTTCATTGGACCTTATGGTTCTTTAATCATAAAACTTTACAATAGAAAAACAACCCCTTAATATAAAGAAAATAACAACTCTAACTATTTGATGTCAATATTTTTGGAGCTATAAAGAAATAAATGAAAGAAGGACTTATTTTTAAAATTCATGCAGTAATGGTGTCTACAAGGTTATTTATATGCTTAGTTACTTGTCCTTGTTTGAAGTAATAGATGTTCTTCTAAAGATGTATAAATACATGTTGATAATTTTAGATTACTATGAGTTCTCTTCTTAGAGGTGAAGTGGACATAATTCTTTCTCAAAGGCATATTCACCAAGTTTTTCATCCCAAGTTCATTGGATCCAAAAAAATTCCTTGGGACGCTAGATGATGTTGTTGTAATGTTGTTATGATATCCAAGTACAAGAAGTAGCAAAAAGTAAGATGTACATGCACTTGAGTAATCTTGACAAGAAAAATAACAAACAAGGTATGAAAATCTTTGGTTGAAGATGTTTTGGATTGCATTATGATGCCAATTCTTTGGTAAAGCTAAGTTACTTGTCTTCATTTAGTAAATGAAAACACATTAGGCCTAGGTAGTTCTTATCCTAGAACAACTAAATCATTTTAATAATAGTATAATAAGCAATCTGTTTGTTGCTAGTTGGTAGTTCATAAACATTTTTTAAAAATTTATTTTTATTGGAGTTGTGCAAGCATATTTTCCTAGGAGTGTTGAATGCTAGATATGGAAATTAAGAAAATAATTATTTATATAAATAGTGATTGCAAATCAATGTTGAATGATGAAATCTCCATCCACATGGCTAACTTGTGAATTTTCATACTAAGTTTTTCCTTACTTGATTTGAGGGAAATTTTACTTATCAAAGTGTTGCATTTCTAAGGAGATGATGAGTTTCTTTTCAGTAGGATAATAACATTTATTTAGAGATTTAATATAGTTTGTGATTACAAGCTTCTTTTCTATCTCCCACCTTTAGTTATGTAAAACTTTGCAATTGTGCTTTCTTTCAATTATTCCATGACCTGTTTCCCTAATGGATGGGATCTTTAATGTATTAGAATAAAAAAGTGATAATATTAAGGAATCATGCAAGAAATTAAAGAACAAGGGGTTTTGAATAGGAGATGAATTATAATTTAAAGATTGAAATTTAAATTTCTACCAAAAGAAAACTAGAGGGTTTTAGATAATAGAATAGGGAATTAAACATTTATTAAAGAATAACAATGGAACCAATGTCAACGTTAATGTAACCTAAGAGCATATTTATAAGCTTGCAAGATAAAGGAAAAAAGTTACAAAAACTCTAATGAATATGATTTGGATAGAAATTAATATTGACATCAAAAGTGGCATTGATGTAAGAAGCAATTGCTAGGTTATTGGGATTGATGTAAGAACTTATTTTATAAAACTTAATTGACATCAAAATTGGCCATTGGAAGAGGTGTTATATCCAAAAACCAAATAATAATAATAATATTAAAGAATTTTAGAGTACATTAGATCAATGAAGAGGTCTAAAGAAAAATCCCATTGTTTTTAGGAGTTCCTTTTCAAATTTTCATGCTTATAACCAATCCTAAAAAATATTTCCTCTAAGATAGGAAAAGAATTAGGCCTTGCTATTATTCAAAAGTAGCCTTAGGGGTTCTTACTTCTTACGAATGGATTTATTGTAAAAATAAGAAGAAAAATCTATCTAAAGACAAAAGAAGACATCAACCAAAAAAATTGGACAAATAGTAACAGAATATAAAACCTTCCCATCCTTAAGCCTCTAAACAAAAAGAAATTAATACTACATGAAACAAGTTAATTGTCCAGATTTT
The DNA here is from genome assembly GCA_015680685.1 of Gnetum montanum. Taxonomy (NCBI): domain Eukaryota; kingdom Viridiplantae; phylum Streptophyta; class Gnetopsida; order Gnetales; family Gnetaceae; genus Gnetum; species Gnetum montanum. The sequence continues at coordinate 34,263 of MNCI01034964.1, read as the reverse complement.
ACTCAAAGCTTTTTTACTTAAAGTTATAACTAAAAGTGACATATTTAAGATTATGATATTTAACTCTTAAATAAAGATCATAATTATATTCTTGCTATTAGAAAATAACTACATATCAAAGCTTCTAAATAGAATAAAGAATTAGTCAAAGACACTTTCAAATGCAAAGAAATGAAGCAGAAAAAGTAGATTGATTATTATGAATGATATCATTGATGCTTCACTAAAAGTTATTACAAATTGTGGATGTCCATTTCCAAGCTTGCTATGCAATAGGATACTCAAAAGAAAAAACAACAAAAGAAAATGAGTCTTCACTTCAACATAAATGACATTAAGAAGAAATAATTCCCATATTTTGAAGATGAGTGTCAATAGGAATACCTTGATGAATGAGATACTATAAAAAATATAATTTTTTGAAAATATTAGAACTCTTCAAATATCTTTTATTTTTCTCATTCTAAAGTGTGATGATAATTGCAATTTTCAAGCCTTATTAGATTTTTTATAAATAAAATCATTCTTGTTAATAATCTCATATGCAACTTTGGAGCAAAAGAAAAAATAGATATATCATCGTTTTAAAAAATGTTTGGAAAATCTTAATGTAAACTATTTTCAACTGTAAATAAATTCTCAAGCTTAGAAATTAATTTTTAAAGATATTTTTCTCTCTTTCTATTCAAACTATAGAGGCTAGAAACCTCCTTTTATGTACTCCATATATCATGCATACATCATCATCATGATCATCATAGCCTTGTCCCAAAAAATTGAGATTCGCTACACGAGTCCTTTTTCACCATTCATCTCTATGAAGAGATAAATATTTTTTTTATGTGTAATTTTTTCAAATTATCTTCAATCATTTTTCCCATGTCTTCTTTGGTCTTCCTTTCAATGGCTTTTCTAGAACACTGATGTAGCAACCTTTGTTTATAGGCTTATTATCTAATATTCTTTGCACATGTCCAAGCCACCCAAGCTACCATTCTTGTAGATTATTTTAAATAGATTCCACTCCAAGTCTTCCTTTGATATTTGTATTATGTAGTGTATCTTTTCTAGTAACATTCAACATCCATTGAAGTATTTGCATTTCTACTCCTTTGATTTTTTGTTTATGCCTCTTTTGTACAACCCAACATTTAGCATCATGTAAGATATTAGGTTTGATTACTATCATGTAAAATTTTTCTTTTAATTTTATTAGTATTCTTTTATCACATAGAACATCACTAGCCTGTCTTCACTTTGATCATCCTACCTTAATTTTATTTTTGATATCTTTATTAATTTCACCATTTGATTGGAGGATTGATTCTAAGTAATAAAACTGTTTGTAGAGAGGGATTTTTTGCCATAAATTATCACTTCTATTTAACCACTATTTATGCTATTATTAAAATTGTGTTCCATATATTTTGTCTTACTTCTAATTTTTAAGCCTTCTGATTGTAAAGCATGTCTCCACTTCTTCATTTTAACAATAATATTTTCTTGAGCTGTATCCACTAATACAATATCATTTGCAAATAGCATATACCAAAGGATTTCATCTTATATTTTCTTTGTTACTTCATCCATAATAGTGACAAATAATTATAGGCTAAGTATAGACTCTTGATGTAGACTTACTGTGATTGGAAAATCAAATGTTATTCCACATGTTGTTCTAATTTTAGTGGTAGCTCCTTCATACATGTCTTGAATCACTTTAATATCTTTATCAATAATTTTTTTGCTCCATAAGGCCCACTAAATAATAACTATAAGAACTATGTCATATGCTTTTTCCAAATCAATGAAGATCATATGTAGATTTATTTTTATGTTTTCTAAATTTCTCCAAATTTATCATATCAAAAAAATACCGACTATAATAGATCTCCTAGGCATAAATCTAAATTGATTTTTTGATACCTTAGATTCAAGTCTGAGATGTTGCTTTATACCTCTATCTCAAAGCTTCATAGTATTGCTCATTAGTTTGATCCCTCTATAGTTTGCATAATTTTGTATGTCTCTTTAAATTCTATAAATGGAAACAACAAAGCTTTTTTTCCAATTATTGGACATTTCTCCATCTTTCAAAATTTTTCTAAATAATTATGTCAGCCAAGAAACTCATGTATCTCCCAATGCTTTCCAATCTTCCATAGGAATGTTATCTTGTCTAATAGCTTTTCCATTTTTCATCTTTGATAAGGATATCTTCATCTTAGAGAAGGAAGATCCATTAATCAAACCAAAGTTTGATTCTTCTTTTTGGATCTCTTCTCTTAGGACTTCTTCATTTAATGATTCTTGGATATAATTTTTTCATCTATCCAAAATTTTATTATCTTTTATCAATATTCTTTCATTTACTTTCTTGATGCATTTAACATGATTAATGTCCTTAGATTTTTTTATGAATTTTTACAATTTACAAATAAATTTTTCTCTATTTTTTATTCCTAATTTCTCATAAAAGATATCCAAGGTCTTATGTTTGATTTTGGCTACTACTATGGTTACCTTCTTTGCCATTTTGTATATCAGTCTATTTTCTTGGCTACTACTTTGCTACCATTTCTTAAAGAATTTTTTCTTATTTTGTATATGTGTTACAGTTCACCATTCTATCACCATGTCTCCTTTGGAATGTATTTTTTACTATTAATTTCATCCTAAATATTCTTTCTAATTTTCTAAATGTAACTTTCTGATGAGATGCGACATGCATAGCACTGCGATATCACGTACGCGATATCACGTCCTTCCCTACGATATCGCGTACGCGATATCGTGGTCCGCCGCCATATCTATAAATAAGAGGTGGCACTCCCCTTTGGCTAGAAGTAGTGAAGCTCTGGCAGTTTGAACACTCCAGAGTTAGATTAATTTCCCATGTGCCCGCAGTAGGAGTCCTAGAGTGAACGGCTCTTTATTCGAGCAACTTTGTAACCTGAACACAAGTTGTGTATGGCAATAAAGATGAACTTGATTGGATAAACCTTGCAGTACATGGTTTTATTTATTGTTATTTATTGCTTTCCTAGTGCGCACGAGTACGACTTGATTACGAGCATCTACGGATGTGTACGCCTAATCAAGGAATCGGCTACTCATCGCTAGGCTAGAACGTGTGATAAGTACGACTTGGCTATGAGCACTTACGGGTGTGTATGGCTAGCCAAGGAATCAGCTGCTTATCACACTTAAGCTAAATAGGTGCCTCAGTACGACCACTTCGAGCACGTGCATTACGTGTGGTAATCCTAATAACGATTAGCGTTTGGTAGCCACAGTTGCATGGTTCAGGGTGTGTACGGTAAGTGGGAATGGATCCTGACGCTAGTTAATTTAGGCTGAGGACATTAGTTAGAGTTAGTTATTTTCTCAACCCTTTCCCTCATAGCTTAGGAGATAAACCGAAAAACACCAGAAAAATCATATACCTTAGACTTGCTTAACCATACTCCGTGTCGCATACCAGCAAGCCTGGGAAGACAACGAACGATTAACCCCAAGTGTTTCTTATGGCATTAAGGCATTTAGTCTACGGAGTTCGACCGGATCCCGCGTACATGCTCGTATTCGGATGGTTGAGTGTAGGGGTACCTCGCCACTCATCATTGGCGCAGTTGTCGGGGACTAAGTGTTTTTTACACCAATTGAACATAAGGGATATCACTCACATCGTTGTGAGCTCTAACGAACCTCAGGGTTAATCAGTTAATCAAGAACATAAATAACGGTAAAACAGCACACCATTAGGATGGCCTCTTCTCACGAAATCAACTCACCTAAGGGTAACACAGGAGACGGTCAGCCTCATACGCATAACCCAGATCAGCTAGGTCCTAAACAATCCAAGGTCACATATACTCATCCTGATGAGTATGTCCCTGACTTTACTTTTATTCTCCATCAAGATGAACAACTACGATGGAGAGATCTGCAAGGTAACATCGTGTTACCCCCAGATAGAGCTGCCCCTAACATGCTTTTCCGTGCCTTAGCACAAATTCGCATGCAAGAACTGATTGCGGAATACGTTTTGGATGATTATGACATAAGGGATTATCATCCCACAAATGCCCAACGTATTCGGGACGCAAGGCAGGAGAGCCAACATTCATTATTGAAGGGCAAGGTCCCCCATGTCCTTAGTGAAATAGGAGACGAGGAACCCCTCACAATGGGTTTCTTAGAAAATGATGTTCCTCCTCCTCACTCTGGTGAAGAGGTTAAGCATCAGGGCCTTCGATCAACTATACATGCTATAGGCTCTGATCCTCGTGAGCACCAACTGTTCACAGCAGGAACAACTACTCACACTAAGGACGGACACGTAGATCGTCACAACGATCGGGGTCAAAGCAGCCGAAGAGAAGGTAAGAAACATCGCCATGGTTATGGATCCCCTTCCTCTTCTCCTTCATCTCATCATTCACACTCTCCTTCCACATCTGGGCGCAACCATCGTGAACATAATGGAGAGAGTAAAAGTAAAAGGGAAGATGAAATACCTCGACAGGAAGGTCGAGAGGAGTTAGGACAAGGGCAACGACGTAGGGAAAGTAGGGAACCACCACGTAGAAATCACAGGCGTCATGAAAGAGATGATCATGACGAACCCCTACTCTCAACCAGAAGCATGCTCAATATAACAGAGGTAGTTAGGATCCCCACAAGGCACTTAAAAGATAGTAGGATCAAGCGTTTGGACATAAATAATATCCCACGTTTTGAAGGAGGATACAACGCTGATCCTCAACATCATTTACAGGCATTCCACGATGCCTGTGCCTTGCAGAACATTGATAATGAGTGGCAGAAGCTTAAGTTGTTCCCAAGAACACTCACTAAAGAAGCAGAGAGCTGGTACTGGTCCTTAGAACTGGAAACCATCAGGAGGTGGAGTACGATGCTAGAATTATTCAACAATAAATATCAAACATACTCCAGAGTGTCCAATTTGCGGAAGCAGATCCAAGGTTGGAAAAAAGATACTCATGAACCCTTGGATGCTGCCATGGCCTGTTATTATACACTACTACATCGTTGCCCGAGCCATGGATATGCCAAGCGGGATCAACTTCGCCACATCATGGATGGGCTAAGAAATGAAACGAGAAGGACTCTTGGGACTTACGCCCAAGGGAGACTCTCCCAACTAAGAGCCCATGAAGTTGAAAGCTTGTTGGAACAAGTAGCGCAAGAAGAGGATGAGCTACGAAAGAGAGAAAGTGCAGAAGAATATAACCGTGATCCCTCCCTTCGCAAGAAAGGAGTGAAATTCTGTGATGAGGAAGATGAGTCACCACTCGAAGAGTTGGTGAACCGGAAAACCTTGTCGATCCAGAAGTTAACAACAAAAATAGCGGCTAAGGTAGACGATGTATGGAGTTCCTTAGACTCCAAAATAGAAACAGTCTTGAAGATTGTAGAAGAGTCTAAGGTTGAGCAAAGTAGTGACAAAGGAAAGAAAAAGTGGAGAGATTTAAGCCCTGCACATAACAAGGGTAAGGGAAAAATCACCAACTCCGATGTGGCTGTAAATTCTGATTCAGACGATGATAGTGGATGTGAGGTCTGCTACTATGACCATCCTAAGGGATGTTGCCCAATTATCTCACATCTGCAGGAGTCTGGGGTGTATGCGCTAAATCCAAGACTTAATCAACGGCAAACACCCCGAAGATTACCTTATCCACAAGGTAACCCGAGGCAATTCCAACAACCACTAACGTGTTATCCAAGTGGAACACCTCCTTAGCCCATCGAATAGCATCAGCAATGGCAATACCCACAGTCATGGGGGATCCCATTGCCGAAACAGCAGTACCCTTACCGACAGCCCGATCCTTATGGATATTATGTGCAGCAGCTGATTTCTCCAAGTGGCTCTATGGGTCACACAAACCCCAACCATCACTACCAAGCTTGGGAGTACTTCAGAAGGACTCCTTCTCCTCTGGGAGACACTCCATATCCACATCATCCTCCTACTCCAACCGCACCTCTTCCACCTCAAGTAGTGCCCATAACACCTCCTACTCCAACAATGCAAGGGGAACTTCCTCCTCAACCGCAGCAACGTCACGCTACGAGAGCTGTAAATATCCAACCTACTGATGGTTCTGACAACTGTAAAAAGAGAAGACCTTACTTCAGAACCAAAAGCCCAGACAAACTCTCACAACAACAAGCGGTTGAGGCCATGTACATGCCTCCACCATCTGACACTTCAGAGCACCCTTCAGTCCAAAGGAGTGTAACGCATACGGTTATGCTAACACATATTGTAACTGACTGGATCAAAGTAGGCCACCTTCCCAGGAAACTAACTAACCCTGGGAGTCCCTTTATTTATTTGCAGATCGCTGGAAATGCACCACATCGAGCTCTTCTTGACTCCGGTTCCGGAGTCAACTTAATTTCGCGAAAGATATATCACGCCTAGAACCTGCAACAACTTAAGGAGAGCAATATTCAACTAGAGTTGGCGGACCAGTCCATCACCATTCCCTTGGGATTGGTGGAGGATTTTATTACCATTGTGTGTGGTTGGTCCTACCCAGTGGATTTTCTAGTGATCGATGTTAACAACAACAAAGGGGACTTCCCAGTTATAATGGGAAGGGCATGGCTAAGCACAGTAGACGCATGCCTTAGGATCCACGATCTTTCCTTGAAAATCTCTAACATAAACATATGTGGAAAGATTGAGAAGAGGATAGTTCCATGCATCACATACAGTGATTCATCGGGTGATGACATGGAGGAAATGTCTCCATGTAACAGGTGTGCCCAAGAAACTCTGCAACAAAGATGCCTGTATGTAGCAACCACACAAGAAGTAGTAGACACCCCGTGGTTGACAGCTTCTCATAGGGGCAAACAAATATGCATGGAACGAACTGGGGAAACTCATTCCAGCAACCGTGGCATAGACACATTAGAATGTGAGTGTTACCAACTTCCACCCCTTAACTTAAGATCATCAATTGGGAGAATTTGGGCACTTCTAAGAAATTCAAACAAATGCTCATTACTTCGGATCTCTCCCTTACAATTCAGTCATGGGGGAGATGGCCACCTATGCTAACCATATGGGGCCCTCAATTCTTTTAAGTTTTTGTTTTGCACATTTTTGTTTTACAACATTTTTTTTTACACATTTTTGTTTTACAAATTTCTTTAACTTTTCTAATTTTTTTTTACAACTTCCTTTGACCTTTCTTGTTTTTGTTTTATACCATCGTTATACTTTTCTAGTTTGTGTGTGTGTGTGTGTGTGTGTGTGTCATCCACCCTGTAAGTTCATCACCCAATAAGTGTTCAGACGGATGGGATGAACTGTTTTTCATTGATTGCTAATGTTTGGTTTTTACCTTTAAGTTCCAAGGTTGATACTAAGGTATGTTTCTTCTGATATGGCAGGCAATGAGATCACTTCATCCATCCATCCATTAAAGTCTATGGTTTCCCTTGGCTTGGAAATGTACAGTTCCCTTCTAATAAGAACTTTAACGAACTGGTGATTGGGCATTTCTCAAACTAAGGAAGGACTCAAGGATTGCAAAGGGTGTGACTTCAAGGGAACTTGGTGCTCTTGTGTTGGTCATTCACTTGGGTGCTTCGATGTTTTCTTCTTAAGTTT
>MNCI01034964.1:492-25594 GCA_015680685.1 Gnetum montanum | reverse complement strand
TCATTGTAATAAGGTGTTCACCCTTGTTGTCATGAACACCAGTTTTTGTCAAGTCTTGTAATAAAGACCCGTTCACATGTCATCCCATTAGTTCCATTCCCCTCAATAATCCCATACCTACTTGATATCATTGTAAGGAACTCGAGGATGAGTTTTCATTCAGTCATGGGGGTATGATGAGACACGACATGCATAGCGCCACGATATCACGTACGCAATATCACGGCCGCCGCGATATCGCGTACGCGATATCGCGGTCCGCCACCATATCTATAAATAAGAGGCGGCACTCCAGAGTGAACGGCTCTTTATTCAAGCAACTTTGTAACCTGAACAAAAGTTGTGTATGGAAATAAAGATGAACTTGATTGGATAAACCTTGCAGTACATGGTTTAATTATTGTTATTTATTGCTTTCCTAGTGCGCACGAGTACGACTTGATTACGAGCATCTATGGATGTGTACGGCTAATCAAGGAATCGGCTGCTCGTCGCAACACATGAGTACGACTTGACTACGAGCATTGTGACTGCTTGGTAACCCAGTAGCGTATTCCAGGATCTGCGCTTGGTAATCCCAATTGTAGTCCAATGTGTATGGCTAGTTAAGGAATCGGCTACTCATCGCTAAGCTAGAACGTGTGATAAGTACGACTTGGCTACGAGCACTTACGTGTGTGTACGGCTAGCCAAGGAATCGGCTGCTTATCACACTTAAGCTAAATAGGTGCCTTAGTATGACCACTTCGAGCACGTGTGTTACGTGTGGTATTCCCAGTAACGATTAGCATTTGGTAGCCATAGTTGCATGGTTCAGGGTGTGTACGGTAAGTGAGAACGAATGCTGACGCTAGTTAATTTAGGCTTAGGACATTAGTTAGAGTTAGTTAGTTTCTCAACCCTTTCCCTCATAGCTTAGGATATAAATGGAAAAACACCAAAAAAATCATATACCTCAGACTTGCTTAACCATACACTGTGACACATACAAGCAAGCCTGGGAAGACAACGAACAATTAACCCCAAGTGTTTCTTGTGGCGTTAAGGCATTTAGTCTGCGAAGTTCGACCGAATCACGCGTACACACTCGTATTTGTATGGTTGAGTGTAGGGGTACCTCGCCACTCATCACTTTTCATTAGGCTCTAAATTAAATTTGCAGAGAAATCCCAATTTGAGGTGCCTTTGTGAAGAAATTTTTCTTTGAATAAGGTGATATTTTCTTCTTTCAAATTCAATAATTTTATGAATTTAGTCCCATTTCTCATGCTATCCTTAAAGCTTTTTATAGCTAAATCCATGACCATTAGTCGATGCTGAGCTACAAGGCACTCCCAGGTATGACTTTGTAGTCTTTATATGTGGCCCAATCTATTTTGCACAAGAAGAAAGTTTATCATGCATAAGTAAATAGAAAACTATAATATTTCCAAATTTTCTCCAAGTAGTACACAATCTAGATGAATTAGTAGCCTAAGATCTTTCATTAAAAGAAATCCATCTTAGACTAATTTACTTAAGCATATCTTCTAATGTTGTAATATGGTTGTAATTTCAATACTTATAAGCTTGCATCATATCTTTCAAATTTGTTTAAGAATTAGAAAACTAGAAATAAAAATAGCTTGAGGACAAAGAAGATGGTGAATTATGATCATTTTTAGATTTTCCTCACATGAGTCTATTTCTTAAAAGAGGTATCCAAATATCATCTCCATTAGTCTACTTTATACTCCTGTTTACTAAGAGAGAAACACTCTATTTATGGTAGTTATCAAACAAAGTCCTTCATCTTTATTATTGTTAATACAAATAGTCTAACTCTAGAAAAGCCTTTTCTATTTTTCTTATCAAACCAAACAAACTAATGTATAATATAATTAATTATATTATAGGAAAACTTTATAAGAGTCCAAAAATAAGAGTAATAAATATCAATAAATTAAAATATTTTTTTATTAACTAAAACTTTAATCATAATAGTTATCTTTTTTTTCTTTCCATTTATCAAGCTTATTTTCAATGTTATCAACTACATTATTCTACAAAATATTTAGATTAGGCTCAAAAGAAAAAAGTGTTTCTATGAGTTTTAAGATAGAAAATTTTTTCAAGACTTTTCAAGACTTAAAATTAACAAACTTATCAATATTACCATTGTAATAAGCATTAGATTATTCCCATTAATATGAAAGCTAGATATCCTTTACTCTAACTAATAGAGTATTAATGTGTTCCAAATAATTATTAATCATTAAAAAAATAATTATCTGCAAAGTGCATGTTAATTAATTATGTACCTTGATTAGTAATTGAATTTCTCTTATTGATATTCCTTTACAAATCATAATGAAAATTATGTAAAAGAAAGTATTTAGCAATAATAAAAAGATAGGTAGCTAGAGGACAACCTTGATGAACTGACCATTGAAGAGAAAAGGAGGAACTCAATCTAAAATTTAAAATAACTTGAGCATTAGTAATCGTGAGTAGGCTATGTACAAGATTAATAAAATAATCATGATATTTTAATTTAAAGAGAAAAACAATAATAAAATTTCATTCAACTTTGTCATAAGCTTTAGCATAATCTAACTTAATAAAAGCAATATTCTTTTTAGTATCAAAAGCCCATTGGATTCCCTTCCAAGTTGTAATAATATTTTTTAGCATATCTCTACCTTTAACAAAACCTATCTACTCATATTTGATGAAATCATCTATAGCCTTTTGAATCAAGCAAGCCATGCATTTAGCTAAAATTTTATAAGGACTGTAAGATGAGTAATAGGCCTTCCATTATCAATATGTTAAAGATGTCCATTCTTAGGAAGAAGTTGAATCATACCTTTATTCATATTTTTGAGAAGAGAAACTTCTTTAATAGCTTTTTCAAAAATACAAAAGAGATCATTTCCATGAATGTCTCAATTCTTCTAAAAAAATTAAATTTAAAAACCATAAAATCCTAGAGCTTTATCATTTACTAAACTAAACTCTTTTGCTTCTATTTCTTCCATTTTAGTTTCTACTTCAATAATACTTTAATTTGTTTTTGTTATAAAATGAGGAATATGTGTACTAGAGAGATTCAAGGTTTCCTTGCTAAAACCTTTAGAAGAAAAGTAATTTGCTTAAATAGTCTTATGATTTGTAGTGATGGAATCATTTATATAAAGTGATTCTAGTTTAGGTACTTAACCATTTTCTTTTAGAAATTTTAAAAAATGTTTTCAATGTTTAGCTTAAACTTTTAAATAAGACATGACTTTTAGCAAGAATAGTTTTACCTTCAAAAACATTCCAATATTATTTAGAATAATGAGCTTCATCAAAGGTTTTTTTAGTTTTAAAATTAATGCAATTCTAGTCTTCAAGAATTTGCATTCTTTTCTTCAAAATGTATAACAAGATATTTTGCTTTTCTCTTCACTTTAAATTCACACAACAAGAAAAGCTTCCAAATTGCTTCTATTTATTTCCAATATTTAATTAATAAACTATCATCCTCTGTAATATATTCTAAAGAAGCATGTTGATAATAAAACCCACAAGAGGTAATTCTAACATGAGTTATTAACATTAGAAAATCATGAATTAAATAATCATGATTAAGATATATCTTGAAGAGTCACCTTGATTTATATTTTACCATAAAATGAACAACTCAAGAAAGGAAGTATATATATCTAAAAACTGAAAATAAGTAATGTGAAAAATTAACTCATGAAGCATGTAGTTTCATTTATATAAAAAGGATCTTGGTATATTAGAGATTTCATAACATGTAAAATAAGATTCTAATATAGTATTGAAGCTAGAGGAATACAAAACATGAAATTGATTCACAACCATTCATAAATTAAGGAAAAATTAGTTTAAAAGCTAGAAATTCTAGACAGAGCTTACAGTATAAAGAAAAATAATGTGTTTCCAATCTTATATAGTAGTGACATGTAAAGCCAACCAAAAATTAAGAGAAACTTAGATACATAATGGAGTCTTACCCAAATATATTGCTTATACTTATCTATCTTTTCAACATACATAAAATTTTTTAGAGTTCGTAACTAAAAAAACAATACCCTTTGAGGATCTTCCTTGTTTATGAACATTAGTATTTTTTTTACTAAAAATTTAATGACCCTTGGAACTAGAAAATCTTCTAAACCTTCATCCTCCCAAGTTTCTACTAAATGAAAAATATAAAAAATTTTAAATAAACCAATGTTGTTTAAAGATAAAATCTTATTTACAATACTTCCATTAATATTAATAAATCCACACCATGAAGGGCCTATATATTTTTTGAATAAGTTTTGAAATATTGCTTATCTATAATTACTACCATGTTGCTAGCATTTAGGTATGCTACAAGATCCTTTTCACATGCAACCTTAATCTTTCTCCATTATTTAGTTCTTTCTATACGTTTCTTCCAAGTGAGATCCTTATTTATTTAATTGCACTCTCACTTTATTTCAACTAGCTTTGATGTCTACAAACACATTCTTTATCTTCCACATTACAAAACATAATAATTAGATATCAAGGGTTTTTATGTCATTCACCTTGCATTCTAAAAACTTTACCAATGTTCAAAGAAGTTATATACATATCATTTATTATTTTTTCAACTTTTCTAAACTAAAAATTTTTTAGTTTCATCCTTTGCCTTTAGGATGCCTATAAATCATAATTTTCTTTTCCTTTTGTCTTTTTTCATACTTGATTAATTGTAAATTAGTTGTGTCAATTGGGTCTTATCGACTAGGCCCCATCAATGTACGATTTGATGCATTAATGTGGCCACATCGACATATTGTCTATTTTTTCCTATAAATACATGCTCGCCCACTGTTTTTATGACATATTTTGTCATAGCTATAGCATAGCTCTTGCATTTTTGTCATTTGAAAGTTAAAATATTTTTCTAACTGCCCACAGTAAGAGTTAAGAGTACAGATCTTTATTTGAGTATTGTTGTACTTGAGCATAGTAGTGTGTGTGGCATTAAAGACAAGCTTTTTGATAAACCTTGCAAAACTTTAAAATAGATTAATTATTTATTTATGAATTTAATGTTTTATGTAATTTTATTTAATGCTTTAATTAAGTAAATAATTAATTAGGCTAAATTTAGCTAGATTAAGCTAGATTAAATAGTAATTAATTAAGCACATACATACGACCACTTCGAGCATACACTTGGTGCTTGGTAATTCTAGTAATGCTTAATGTTTGATAATCCAATAGCATTAAACATGTTCATGATATGTACAACAAGTGGGAATGGATGCTTATGTTAGGATTAGTTAGGTGTAGCTAGTTAGATTAAATTATCAATTTAATTATTTTATCTTATTAATTATTCTTTACCCTTATGCAACTTAAAACACAAAACATAAAAATGATAAAAATCATATGCCTTAGTTTCACTTAACCATACCTTTGCATTTCACAAGTGTAATTTGGAAGACAAACAATTGCAATGGTTAGTTTCACTTCTTAGAGACTAGTGTGCTTAGAAGTTTATAAGTCTATGGAATTCAACTAAATCACACATGAACCCTTAGTGATTCATATGACTGGGCATAGATTCTACTCACTACTCATCATTGGCATCATTACCGAGGACTTGTAGTTTGATACATGCACTATCTAGGACTTAGTGAATATTATTCAGGATTGTTGGATCGAATCCTAAGGTCATAATCAATCAAGAAAAAAATATAATAAATACACAATAATTAATCAAAACTATGCTATAAGCACACTAAGAAATTATTCCTAACAAAAATTTCTGTCTTCTCATAGGCATGACGATTCTAAGTCAACATTACCATAAGAATGCAGAGGGATATACACTCATCCTGATGAGTTTGTACCCAATTTTACTTAAATCCTCCATTAGGATGAACAAATGTAGTAGCAAGACATGAAGGGGAATGTTGGATTGCCACTTAACTAATTTGTTCCCAAGATGTTGCTCCAAATCCTTAAAAGGTTGGACATCAAAAAGGTTCATGAAGAGTATGCTATAGAAGATCATGACTTTTGAGACTACTATCCCACTAAAACAAAATGCAAACAAGATTGAAAATAGGAAAAGCACTGCGAAGCTATGAAGGGGAAATAGTTCACTAACCCCTTATTCTTGCTGGATCAAAAGGATAATGAGGAACCTCTTTCTAAGGATTCTCAACATGCAAAATCTCCACCTCTTGACTATGGTGAAGGGGATTCAAACCCAAATCTTAAATCAATGATCAATAATCTAAGTTTTGGTAATAGTGAGCCTCATAGTTGTGGGAGTTCTAAGAAAGGAAGTTGAAGTGGGAACTCAGATAAGCATAATGATAATCACTTTGAGGATCATGGCCATGAAAAATGAAGAGGAAGTGATAGACATCATAATTATGGTAGTCCTCCACCCTCTTCTCCCGCTTCATATGTTTGAGCTTCCTCCTTCAAATCTGAACAAAATCATAGAAGGTAGGACAATAATGATAATTGTAGAGATCATCATGAACAAAGGAATTCAGAGGACATCATAGGTGTCATCAAGATCATGATGATAAATGTTTTTGGCCACTCAAAAATATGCTAAACATCACAAAGTTTATCAAAATTCCTACTAGGCATGTGAAAGATAGTTAAATCAAGAGCTAGACATGAACAATATCCTTAGATTTGAGGGGGGATATAACTTACATCCTTAAACACATTTACAAGACTTTTACAATGTCTATGCCTTACAAAATATTGAAAATGATTGGCAAAAGCTTAAGCTATTTCATAAAATGCTCATGAAGAAGGTGAAAAGTTGTTACCAATCTTTGGAACTAGAACCAATTTCTCAATGGAGTACAATGCTAGAACTATTTAATGACAAGTATTAGATATGCTCTAGAGTGTCAAACCTATGAATGCAAATCCAAAGCTAGAACAAGAAACATATGAACCCTTGGATGCCATCATGGGTAGGTACTATTCCCTTTTGCATAGATGTCTTGGCCATGGTTATTCTCAATAGGAGCAACTTTACCATATCATAGATGGGCTCCAATCAGAAATGAGGAGGACTCTTAGGGTCTATGACCAATGGAGATTGTTAAAATTAGGAGCCCATTAGATTTAAGAGCTAATTGAGTAGGTTGCAAAAGAAGAAGGTGAGTTGAGAAAATGAAAAAGTGTTGAGAAGTATAATTGGGATACTTACATCAAAAAAAGGAAGGTTTGATTCTGTGACAGTGAAGGGGAAGCATTAATTGATGAGGTGATGTAGTAAAAAACTTTGCCAATTCAAAAATTTGTGTTTGAAACTTCAATTAAGGTTGACAAAATGTGAGAAGCTTTGGATACAAAATTTCAAACAGCTCTAAAAATAGCAAAAGAATCCAAAGAACAAGGTAGTGATAATGATCATAAGATAAGGAAAGAAGCTAAATGTGCCTACTCAAGGGATAAGGGTAAGGCTACGAAAGTAGAAGAGGTTATGGAGTCAGAGTCAAATGATGATGGTGGATGTGACATCTACCAATATGAACATCCCAAGGGATATTGCTCTATTGTGTCACACTTAGAGGGATCTAGGGCGTATGCTCTAAATCTTAGACTAGCATAAAGGTAAGCACCCAAAAGATTGCCTTATCCTCAAGGCAATCCAAGGTAGTTCCACCAACAATAATAGGTTTATTATCCAAGTGGATCTACACCACAACCGTATGAATAATATCAATAGTGGCAACATCCACAGTTGTGGGGGATGCCACCACTGATGCAGTAATACCCTTATAGGCAACCAGATTCATATGGTTACTATGTTTAGTAACTAATATTTTTGCATGACTCTTCTGGTCATGCTTCTTTTTAGCACCACTACTACCCTCTAGAGTATTATAGAACTCATTCTTCATCTACTAGAGAAGAAACATCATATTCCTATCATCCTCCTCATCCTTCAACACATGCTCCTCCACCCTCAACCTAATTACCACTTGCTTCATCTATGCAGGGTGAGCTTCTAATCCAACCACAACAACATAATGCTACCAAGGTCATGAACTTATAGTTGGCTCCTTAGCCAAGTGCTTATGAACCAAGATTCCATAAAATACCATTCTTTTGAACCAATAGCCCTACTAAAACCTCATTTACTTATGTAACTAGTCACCTTGTATCTCCTTCATTTTCAATTTCCATTCCTTTCAAGAGCCTTTCAAACTAAACACCTCCCAAGATCCACATAGTTATGTTAACCCACATTGTATCTAATTGGATCAAGGCTAGCAACCTTCCTAGGAAAAGATCTAATCTTAGAAGTCCTCTCATCTATTTGCAAACTACTTGGAATAAGCCATGCAAAGCTCTTTTTTACCCAAGTTCTAGAGTTAATTTGATTTCTCATAAAATGTACAACACTTGGAACCTACCTCCTCACAACAAGAGCAACATTCGTTTAGAATTGGTAGATTAGTTCATCACTATTCCTTTAAGACTAGTGGAGGACATTGTGACTACTATCTATGGGTGGTCATATCCTACCAATTTGCTAGCAATCAAAGTTAACAATTGTAAGGAAGACTTTCCAATCGTTATGGGAATGGCTTGGTTAAGCATTATTGATGCATGAATGAGCATCAAATATCTTTCCCTAAACATTTTCAAGGAAAATGCATTTAGAAAGATTGAGAAAAAGTGAGTTCCATGCATCGCGTACAACAATACAAGTTGCAACTATGTGTCAAAACTCTAGTCCATGAAAAAAGCATTCATTTTTGCATGTAGACAATGTGCAAATGAGGTAGATATTCAAAGGTGCATTTACATAGTAGGCACAAAATAGGAGGACACCTAGTGACTAACAGCTAATCCTAGAAGCAGCATACTTTGCATGGAACTTACTGAGAGACTAACATGTGCCTATGTTAAAGACATTGATGAACTGGAGGAAGTTCATCAACAACTCTTTAATGATGCAAAAGATAATACCGATTGGGAAGAGTTGGAAATTTCCATAAATTTTAAACAAGATCCATTATAGTTGAAAACTCTACCTACTAACATGAAGTATGCATTTTTGAAAAATGACAAGCTTGTAATCATCAATGCCAATCTTGCTCCTAAATAGAAATGGATGTTGTTGAGGGTGGTCAATAAATGGCCAACAACCTTTGCTTGGTCATATTCTAAAATCATAGGAATTGATGCTATAATATGCTAGCATTGTATCTATAATGATTTGGCCATAAAGCCAAAGAGGTAGCTATAGCAATGATTGAACCCCAAATTGATGCATATCATTAAAGAGGAAATCAAACAACTCCTCAAGGTGGAGTTTATCTATCCCATTGTGGATAGTAAGTGGGTTAGCCCACTTGTGATTGTGCCAAAGAAAAGTAGCAAGTGATTAATCTACATCAACTTCTAGCTATTAATTATGGCAACATTATAAGATCACTTTTCATTGCCATTTGTGGATCAAGTATTAGACATTATATCTGGGTATTGCTATTATAGCTTTTTGGATGGTTATAGTGGTTATAACCAAATCCAGATCACACTAGAGGAATTTTTCATATTAAAAGATGCCTTTTATCTGTGTAATGCTCTTGCAACCTTCTAATACTTGGTCTTGAGCATTTTTTTAATTGCAAATTAGTAGCAAGGTCGAAGTCTTCATGGATGACTTCTCCACCTTTCATGCCACATTTGAGCAAGCCTTGGACAATGTGGAGTAAGTGCTTAAAAGGTGTGTGGAGATGAATCTTTAGTTCAATTTTTAGAAGAGGCATCTAATGGTTTAGGAGGACATTGTACTAGGGCATATAATTTCTCAAGAAAGGATTGAAGTGGATTCTGAAGAGATAAGGGTCATCCAAGGAATAACTAGAAAACCAAAAATCATTAAATATGTTTGGTCATTCATTAGACACACTAGCTACTACTAGAATTTTATAAATAATTTCTCTAATATCACAAAATCATTGGTCGAGCTTACAAAGAAAGATGCTCCATTCATCTAAACCAAGGAATGCAAAAATGCATTCCAAAGCCTCAAGCAGAAGCTTGTAGAGACCAATTCTATGAGCACATACTTGGTCTAGACTATTTCATATAATGACATATGCATCAAACTATGCCTTGAAAGTCATGCTTACATAGTTGGATGACAAGAAATGCCCATATTACATTCAGTGTGCAAGTCTAAGCATTGTGGGTGCATAGCTGAATTACACCACAAAGGAAAAAGAATTAATGATGATGGTGTATGCTCTAGAAAATTTTAAACACTTTGTGCTTAGATACAAATTGTTTGTGCACACTGATCACAATGTCATTCACTTTTTAATGAATAAGATAATGGTGAGCCCCCATATCATATGGTGGCTACTAATCTTATAAGAGTTCAATCTTATAATGGGAGATTGAAAAGGCACTGAGAATGTGATCACTGATCACTTGTGCTGATTATGATGGGATAACAAAGAGGAGGAGAGCCTACTCTTTGACCAGTTTTTTGATGAACTCTTTTTTATAAATGCAATAAATGAACATCTTATCACTCAAGAGATGCCACAAGATCTAGACTACAAAAAGAAATAATAGTTTCTTCATTAGGCCAAACACTTCATGGAAATTAATGAACACATTTACAAGGTGTGTGCCAATGGCCTAGTTCATTTGTATGTACCTGATATTGATTAACTACACATTCTCTAGGATGATAATAAGGATCCTTGTGGGAGCCATTATGTTGGAAGATGCATAGCCATTAAGATCCTAATGGGAGGGTATTATTGGCCAACCATCTTCAAGGACGTCCATCAATTTATCTACTATTATGAATGCTATCAACTAGATGGTGGGATGACTGCTTGAATGGAGGAATATCAATAATGGATTCAATCATTAAACTCCTTTGACATTTGGGGCATCAACTTCATAGATTCCATCATAGCCATGTCAAATGGAAAGGCATACATAATTATGGTTGTTGATTATTGCAAAAAATGAGCAAAAGCAGCCATCATCGATTGCACATCATCTACTACTATGTGGTCTGTAGAAAAAAATGTTGTAAAAAATTTTGAGATGCCACATGCACTATTTTCTAACAATGAAACCCATTTTACAAGTACTATATTTCACAAGCTTTTGCAACACTTGGAGGTTAAACATAAACTAACAACACCCTACCACCACCAAGCCAATAATCAAGTAGAAGTTACTAATAGGGAGATCACAAATATCCTAATAAGAACTATTAGCAAATATAAGAGAGAATAGAGCACAAAACTAAATGATTCCCTTTGGGCATAATACTTAACATGGAAACTTTCTCTAGGCTACTCATTCTATGCGCTGGTGTATGAAAAATTACCAACTCTACCTATCCAATCTAAACTCCATACACTTTCAATAGCCTATGACTTGGACCTTGACCTTAGCCTAGCACAAAAAGAAAGATTAATAAACCTAATGTGCTTGATAAAAATCAATTCATAACCTTATCCTTGAATGAAATGCACAAAGCATTTAATAAACAATGTCATGATCTTAGAATAAGGAAAGTGAACTTTCAACCTAGAGATAATGTTTTCTATTGAAGCCCCATACATGCACCTCAACAAACTAAGCTCCAAACATTATGGGAAGGGCCCTATATCATTTATGAAACCTTTTCTTTTGGATTCATGTTGATCTACAACCCTAAGAGCCTAAACAAAAAGTAGTTGGTCAACACACAACAACTCAAACATTTCCAAGAATCAAAGTAAGCTACTGGAAGCAACACCTCAATGGATCGATAACCATGCTGGATCTCCTCCTTACAAGTTAGTCATGGGGGGATATGGCCATCTATGTTAACCATTATAGTGGCTCCTTAGTCTTTCAACTTTTTTTTCTTTACATTTTTATTTTACACTTTGTTATTTTTACAACTTTTTGTTTTGCACCCTCAATATCTTACACCTTTTTGTTTTTCTAACTTTATTAATTTTTTCAATTTTTGTTTTACAACATCATTAGTACATTTCATCTTTCTAGGATATTTTATAATTTCTTGTATATTTTATTCTATTTTGGTATGATTTTCTCATGATTTTTGCTAATAAAGTGCCTTATTTACAATAGGACATAGTGATGTTGTAGTTGTTTGCTAATGGTGGTTTTTGCTTAACATTTTTTATTGCTAATTTCTTATTTATATTTTTGAATTTTGATGACTAATAACTAAGAAAAAGTTTCTTTTCAATGGAATAGGTAGTGAGTCCACATCATCCACCCATCCAAAAACTCTATGGTTTTCCTTATTTTGAAAACATGAAGTTTCTTAACCTTGGTAGTTTCAAGACTTGGAAAGGATTCAAAGGTTTCAAAAGGGTGTGACTTCAAAGGGATTTAAAGCTCTCTATACTTTCTACCATCTTGGGTGCAAGTGTGTTTTTTATAGGTCTCTTAATGTTCCATGTTGACCAATAATAGGAAGTTGAATAAGTCTTTGCATGGTGTGGTTTCCATCCAAAAAAAATAAACAAAAACAAAATAAAGGAAAAATAATGGGAATTCAAAGCATACCCCTTAGACACAATAAACAAGCTACAAGCACTAGTTATGGAACTAGAAAGATATGTTACCCATGCTTAAAGGTCCCCTCTAACTAAAGGCTTTTCTCACTTCCTGCTTCTCTTTTCTTCTCTGAAAGAAATGGTGTTTGATCTATAGGAGCACTCTTGTGTCTCAAGGGGATGGATTGGTCTTAGAGTGGTGATGCAAAGTCACTGAATGTGGTTTTTTTGGTTTGGACTAAGGATGGACTCTATCGGATCATTTAACCACTAATTCCACAAGGGACTTCATGTGACTAGGATCATGAACTTTATTCCACTCTCTATATTGTCCATTCATACTTTCATAACTTACCTCACTAGTAGTTGTCTATTTTTTCATCCAATGTCATAGTTTGATATGTTGAAATTCTTAAATAGATTATCCAAGGTTGGTCCTTACTTTTTGTAACCATTAATCAACTATGGGGCCCATGCACTCCTTAGTTGAGGTTATGTAAAGGCAAAAAGGGCATGTGCTGCTATGGGGAGGACCCACTTATATATTTCATGGTTTGGTTAGTTAAGTCCTTTACCCTTAGATGTTGCTACAATCAAATCTTTCATGCACTCCATCGTGCATCCAATTGTATGCTCCTTAAGGCATTTTTCCTTATGAAATCTCATTTTGCAATTATTTCTCAATTTTTAGAACTTCAAGACCTTATTTTAATATTTTCATCATGTTCATGCCTTTTTGGGCTTTCATTTGATCCTCATTTCATGTGAAAAATATTTGTTTTTTATTACTTTTGAAAAAGTCAATGGTGGTTAATAGTTGTGTCGACTAGGCCTAGCCGACATGGTCGAACATGTTGACTAGGCCACATTGACTAGGCCCCGTCAATGTAGCACAAAAATTCTATAAATATGACCCCAAAAATTTGAATTTTTTGTCATTTTCTTCAAAATTGAACAAGCCCAGGAGTAGGCAATAAAAACTCATGTAATAGGACCTCTTCTAGAGGAGCCCAATGTGGAATCTATCTAACAAATTCTCAAAGAAGAGGCTACAACTGAACAATCTCAAAGAGGCAATGCACTAGGGCCCATACCAAGACTTAAGGTCATATTGACACAAGGCTACCTTGATACAATTAAGCCTCATGATGTCCAATGCTTAGTTCTCTAAGAACTCAACTATGGATCATTCTTAGGATATGCTCCACTAGAAGTTAAGATGTAGCTATAAAACTCTCCCATATGACCAATCATCACTTCCAGTGGGGAGTGGTACATGGGAAAGACATGTCTCTCATAGAACAACAAAAAGGTAGGAGCCACTCTGAGAATCAAGAACATTCAAGTATCTTACTTGATGGAAGCTATTGTGTAGGCTCTTGATCTACCTAATTTTCGAACCCATCTAGTAAATATTTCCATAAAAGTAGACTTAGAAGTAAGAAGGAAGTGGACCCAATGGTGTTATGGGGTTGATTACAAGGAATTTGGCATGCTCACACTGATGGAGTATATATACTTTAAGATAGTGGCCTATCACCTCAATATGATGATGAGGCCTAGCATGATGACTACTTTCTCTACCCATGCATGTGCCACTTTAAGTGAAAAATTCCCTATAAGCCTTCCACAACTAATCTATTTAGAGATAGAAAAACACTTTAATGAAAATGAATGTGGAAGGAGAACCCTACCCTATCCATGCCTTATCAAAAAACTCTGTAAAAGAGAAAGGATAGTTTGCTATGCAAATGGCACAATCAAACATACTTCCATTGCCTCTTGGTTCAAAATGATAAAAGACAAGATTCCTACTATTTAAAGAAGAGGAGAAATAATTGCCACCTCCACCACCCACTTAGGAAATAATGCTAAAGGTCCATGCTACCATTTAACTTATGCATGAAATCCGAGAGTAGCTCTTGCATGAGTAGGAGTAGCAAATAAGATTAAGTGATGGAGATCCATCTATGTACTATATTGCAATGAGTCACCTCAATGAAGTGGCTTGAACAATCAATCAAATGAAGGGAGGTGGGTCAATATTCTTAGTCCAAAGAACATAGCTACCTACAAGGTCAAATCCTAGTTCTTGAGACATAATGATGTCTCTTTTGCAATAACAGCAATTTCTAGAAATCTTTGGAAATGTTGCTACCTTTTCGGTGCACTTAAAAGAGGGAAAGGGGGAAATTGTCTTAATCATATAGCACCAAGTGTAGGAGACAGTAGCAAAAGTGGTTGCTAATCAGATTGCCAAAGTACTAAACAGAACTACTACATTTGTACTAGATGTTTCTACACTCAAATATGTGCAAATACCCATAAGAACTATTTGCAACTGATTAGGTGTAGCTTAGCATGAGGAGTTGCTAGATTAACTAGTTGGAACTAGGAATCGATTTTAGATATCTTTTATTTTCTAGATAACATCACCACAACTTGATCAAAGCTAGTTGAAGAAAAGAGAAAATGCATCATTTTGGAATGGCAAATTAAAATAACTCAAATGCAAAACCAACACTTGGCCATGAAGGTTGCCAAATTAAGAGCTTCCCTTGTTGATCCTGTGATCCTCAACCCTGCATTGATTATAGATGAATCTTTTCAAAAGCTTCAAGATAGACATAAACAAGTTGAGATGGGGATGGTGATGGATATCTTTGACCAATTCATGACTAAGGCCAAGATATATTTAGTTCAGAAGAACTTGGTCTAGATGCATCAAGAGAATGAGATGCTGACCGTAGAGAATCGTTACCTACATAATGTTGATGTGCAAAAATATCAGATGTAAAAATTCATCCATCAATAGCAGGAATAGCTAGTAAGTGTAAACATTGAGCTTAGAAGATTGGTAGTAGAAAATAGAAATCTCTCTATGGAGGAAGTCTATGCCTTACTTCAAAAATTTGCAATTGAGATTGCCACTTGGAAGAATGAGGCTCTCAAATTTGAAAGAGTTAAGGACCACTACATAGATCAGGTTGGCTTACAAAAAGAAGTTAGTGTAAAACACATCTAGATTGCTAAGCAAAAGTTAATGAGATCCTCCAACAACTCTAGCAAGGAAAAGAGGTGTGACAACCTATCATTGATGGGATAGATGCCTACATGAAAGTAGAGATCTGCATGAAAGAGTTATAAAGTGAAGAAATGATAGAATACATGAAGCTCACCAATCTTTGACATGCAAACCTAACAATGTTAACTACCAGATAGCCACAGTTAGAGTTAGAGAAGAAGATGACTAGCTCATACATGCTATACGAGGTAGAGTTTAAACACCACAAGGAAACTAAGCAAAAGCTTAAGACTGCAAACGTTGAACTCAAAGTTCTTAGGGCAAGATACACTGATCAAAGATCAACTACTAAGAACCTAGCCAGAAGAATGAATAAGTACCAGGAATTGTAGAATGCAATTAGGGTGTTCAACATCGAACACAAACAATTTGCTTTCTAGTTCATTAATGTTAAGGAGCTATTCCCAACAATGCCCTATACTTTGGATGTGTTCATTCCGGTCCACTTTGGTGAAGTTTTGTGGACCATGCATGGTTCCAACAGTATGGAGGAAAAGATGAAAGAATTGTTGGATGATTTCTATCTTCCATCAGAAGTTGTAGCCATAGCACGACAACCACAGTAGCCTCAACCACCATGTGTGCCTAAAGTAGGAGAAGGTTCTTCATAACCTCAAGAGCCACCATCGCTTTAGACCATTTAGTTATCTTCATCATCTTCACACCATCAAAATGGATTGTGTTTATCAAATTTTATCTTGATGTTTAATTTTGTAGTCTTGAATACCAAAAAATTTTGTAATGATTATATATACGTACACTCAGTCACTTAGTATTTGTTTGTATTTGTCATTTTTCTATTGTTAGTCAATAATTCCATACTAATGAGTGATGAGGTACCCCTACACTCAACCATACAAAATGAGCGTAGCACACGTGATCCGGTCGAACTCTGCAGACTAAGTGCCTACATGCCCCATGGAACACTTAGGGTTAATCATTTGTTGTCTTCCCAAACATACTTGTAGTTGTCATAGTGTATGGTTAAGTAAGTCTAAGGTATATGATTTTTATAGTTTTTATCTTTTTCTCCTATGCTATCGAGGTGAAGGGTTGAGAAACTAGCTAACTCTAGCTAATGATCTAAGACTAAATTACCTAGCATCAGCATCCGTTCCCACTTACCATATACACCCTGAACTGATGCAACTGTGGCTACCAAACGGTAATCATCACTAGGATTACCACGCGTAATGCACGTGCTCGAAGTGGTCGTACTGAGGCACCTAACTAGCCTAAGTGCGATGAGCAGCCGATTCCTTGACTATCCATACACATCCTTAGATGGTCGTAATCAAATCGTACTCATGAGCATCCATTCCTTGACTATCCGTACACATCCTTAAATGCTCATAATCAAGTCGTACTCATTCCGCAATGTGATGAGCATCCATTCCTCAACTATCTATACACATCCTTAGATGCTCGTAGTTAAGTCGTACTCATACCGCATTCTAGGAGTTTAAGGGTGAGAGAGAGAAAGCAATAAATAACATTAAAATAAATCCTATTCCATGCACTACAAGGTTTATCCAGGAAGTTCATCTTTATTACCGTACACAACTTGTGTTCAGGTACAATTTTGTTCGAATAAAGATCCGTTCACTTTAGAACTCCTACTACGAGCACATGGAAAATATTCTATCTCTGGAGTGATCAAACTGCCAGAGTTTCCCTACTTCTAGCCTAGATGAGGAAATAAGGAAGAGCCGCCTCTTATTTATAGATATGGTGGTAGACCGCGATATCGCGACGGCCATGATATCACGTATGCAATATCACAGCTCATGCGAATCGCATCTCATCATACCCCCATGACTGAATGAAAACTCGTCCTTGAGTTCCTTACAATAATATCAGGAAGGTATGGAATTATTGAGGAGAATGGAACTAATGGGATGACATGTGAACTGGTCATCATTAAAAGACTTAACAAAATTGGTGTTCATGACAATAAGGGTGAACACCTTATTACAATTACATCAGGCCTTAGTTGGCAGCTTGAGAGAAAGAGAGAGAGAGAAGTGTTGCTGCTGTCAACGCCAAGATTGTGCCTTTTGTTGTCCGTCGGTAAGCGTGCCATCGATCTTGCTCCTTGCCTAGCTACTTCCAGCACTGCTCCATTCTAATTGTTTGCTCCAGATCTAATCCATTGTTATACGATCGCCATCTGCACACACAACACAATATTATATTAGCAAGGGTAAATGAATCATCATGTAATTAATACCTTGCTTCAGTGTAAGTTCATTGGCTTGGTTGTGGTATGACTGATTCAAACCTAGGGATATATTAATGATGACTACCAAAGGTATAGGGGTTAGGAAGAAAATCAAAAAATTCAGGGCTAGGAGAAAATCGAAAAATTGGGCCCCGTACCCCCATGACTAATTGCGAACCTCTGGTAGCGTTAGAATGGAGAAAGAGAAGGAGTAAGAAAGATAGATAAAAAGGAACAACTGAAAACATCAGTGAAATGGATGTCAAGATAGAAATGAACAAAATAATAAGTAATTGCAAAAATATTAGGGAAAAGAAGCTAACTAGTGCACCAAATAGGAATGTCAGTGGGTCCTCCTCAAAGCAGGCTCATGCCCTTAATGCCCTGACAAACCCACATTCAAAGAGTCTGTAGGCTCTGGGAATGTTATTTGGAACAAGAGTTAATGTCTTAACCACAAGAATTTACCAAAAAGAAAACAATGCATCTACCAAAATATATACACTAATGATACAACCGGCAATGAGGTGAATAATGGAGAGAAGGATGGAGAGAATAGAATGGAATGGAATCCAAAGAACAAGGTGGTGTACAGCCCCTTGTGTAGTTTATGATTAAAGTGACTTGGAAAATCTCATTCCAACTCTGGCCTCAAACAAACCACTTCCAATGACTTCACATCAATGCATTCATCCAAACCATCCACTTGGGTAACAAGAATGCCTTCCCCAAGAGTCACCATTATTCTGACGAAACAAGGAGAGAAAAGGAAGCGAGAAGGGCCTTAGTTAGAGGGAACATTTTTAGTTCCATAACCAATGCTTGTAGCCTAAGGAATTATTTCGTCTAAGGGGTGTGCTTTGAATTCTCACTTTTTCTTTTTCTTTTTGCTTCTTCTCTTTCTTTTTTTTTGTATTTTTATGCATAAGAACCACACCATGCAAAGACTTTTTATTTTTATTGACTCAACTTCCGATAATTGGGTAACGTCGAAACGGTAAGAAAACTCAAGAAGAAAATATCCAAGCACCCAAGAGAATGGCCAACACAAAGGCATCAAGTTCCCTTGAAGTCACACCCTTTTCACTCCTTGAGTCCTTCCTTAGTTTGAGAAATTCCCAGTCACCGATTCATTAAAGTTCTTATTATGAAGGGGGCTGTACAATTCCAAGCCAAGAGAGACTATAGAAACTGGTGGATGGATGAATGAAGTGAACTCATTGCCTGCCATATCAAAAGAAACATACCTTAGTATCAACATTGTGACTTAAAGGTAAAATACAAACATTAGCAATCAATATGAAAATAGTTCATACCTTCATGCAAAACACTTATTGGATGAAAAACTTATAGGATGGAACACACATACACACACACACAAAATGGAAAAGTATAATGACGTTGTAAAACAAAAACCAGAAGAGTTAAAGAAACTTGTAAAACAAAAACAAGAAAAGTTAAAGAAATTTGTAAAACAAAAATGTGTAAGACAAAAATGTAGAAAACAAAAATGTGTAAAAAAAACATGTAAAACAAAAACTTAAAAGAACTGAGGGACCCATATGATTATCATAGGTAGCCATCTCCCCCATGATTGAGTTGCAAGGGAGAGATACGAAATAGTGAGCGCCTATTTGAATTTCTAAGAAGTGTCCAACTTCTCCCAATTGATGATCTTAGATTAAGGGGTGGAAGTTGGCGACGCTCACACTCCAACCTATCTATGCCTTCGTTGTTGGCATGGTTTGTCTCCTCAGTTCGTTTCATGCATATTTTGTTGCTCTTTCGAGTAGTTGTCAACCACGGGGTGTCTATTACTGGTTGTGTGGTTGCTACATATAGGCATCTTTGTTTCATATTTTCAAGGGCACACCTATTGTATGGAGGCATTTCCTCCATGTCATCACCCGATGAATTACTATATGTGACGCATGGAACTTTCCTCTTCTCGATCTTTCCATAAATGTACTATCCGAAATCGTCGGTCTCCAGCTAGAATGAATCAAAGACCAGGGGATCCTAGGACAAGCACAGAAGACCCTACCTTCGCTTGAGGGCAAGTTGTAATTAACGAAGGTAGAGTACCTCGAGTGATCCGCACGTGGATCATATAAGGATTTCCTCGAGCGTATACTGATATATTGTATGCCGGGTTATATGTAAACAGCGTAACTAATGTAAAAATGAGCGTAAACGATGAGCATGCAGTAATGAATGAAAAACTATAATAAATCTTAGCAAAGAAATGTGGTAATATTATTGCGTAATAAGAGTTACAATGCACCGGTCTTAACGCAGTTGTGGATCTAACACAAGGCGGATGAAGAGCCCCGGTGAATGCAAGGGTGTGACAGCATGCTGGGTTCAACTGCAGGCATAGCGTAAAGGCTGTATGTTCAGCATACAGGGTTGAAGTCTAGCGTATAGGATGCAGGTTTCTCAATTTGCTTAGTGTGGTCTACCCCCAATTTTTTGCCAAGATGCCTTCCAGTTTTTCCCAACCCGGATCTGGTCAAAAATCGGAGTTTTTATATGGGTTTCAATGTTAGACTTGGATCTGAAACGGGATGAGTGGCTGTAAGGTGAGAAAAATTTGGATCAGGAGACAAGTGGTGCATTGAACAAGTGCAGGATATGTTACAACTGTATAGCGTACAGCATGCCAGCATACAGGATGTCAGCATACAACATGCCAGCATACATGGATGCCAGTGTACAGGATCGCAGCGTATAACATGCCAGCATATAGCATGCCAGCGTATAAGATGCCAGCATACAGGATGTTAGCATACAGGATGCCAGCGTAGAGCATGCCAGCATACATGAATGCCAGCATACATGGATGCCAGCGTATAGCATACCAGCATACATGCATGCCAGTGTACAGGATGTCAGCGTACAGGATGCCAGCGTAGAGCATGCCAGCGTAGAGCATGCCAGCGTAGAGAATGCCATCGTAGAGCATGCTAGTGTAGAGCATGCTAGCATACAACATGCCAGCGTACAGCGTGCTAGCGTACAGCATAAAGCATGCCAGCGTAGAGCATGCCAACGTAGAGCATGCCAGCGTAGACCAAAAATGTACCCAATGTACACACATGAAAATGCTTTATTTTAAGGTCAAAACTTGATTTTTGGATACCTGAGAGCTACTATGGACCTTGGGGAAGGTCCTGGGGGTCCAAACACTCAGTTCTAGCATGTTTTGACTCATTTCTGGGGCCCAAAAGTTGCTCTACGCTGGGCGTAGAGGAATGAAAGACCATCATTTGGAGCCCAAAATTTAATTTTCAAGTGCCTGAGAGCTGTTGGGGACCCTAGGGAAGGTCCTAGAGGATCTAGACACTCATTTCTGGCATGTTTTGACTCATTTCTGGGGCCCAAAAGTTGTTGTATGCTGGGCTCTACGCTGAGCGTAGAGGAATGAAAGACCATCATTTGGAGCCCAAAATTTGATTTTCAAGTACCTAAGAGCTGCTAGGGACCCTAGGGAAGGTCCTAGAGGGTCCATATGCTCATTTTTAGCATGTTTTGACTCATTTCTGGGGCCCAAAAGTTGCTATACGCTGGGCTCTATGCTGGGCTCTATGCTGGGCATGTATAGGCCAGCGTATAGGATGCATACTTAGTGAAAACCAAGTATTTTGAGCTCAAGATTTGCCAAGTTTGATGCCAGATTTCATTGTAGTCTTCTGCAGGTCCCAAGGAACCATTTCTTATTGAGTTTGACTCCATTTGAAGCTGTTTGTAAGGCCCTCAAGCTTCAGTCATGCTGGGGAGCATCATGACTTAGCTCGATTCTTGTTGGAGAAGTACTAAGCTTAAAATTTTGTGGTGTTTCATTGGCCCCTCTTTTTTGATGCTTGGAGGAATTGACCCGAGAAGCATCAACAAAGAAGTACAAAACACCACAAGCAACTTAGTAGCATTGTCCTTCGACACTTGACCAGATGTCATCGCACCGTGTTCAGTAGTACATGGGATTAGGGAAATGAAGTTTGTAGCTCGATAGGGAAATGGAAATTTTGGGGATTGGGAACTAATCAAGGGATTGTGCATGGTAAAGGAGATTCTCTGGTGTGTATACGGGTCGTGCTGATCCTTGTCAATAGCCATTGTTTAGCAGACTCGAAATCAATACATGAAATGTGCATCCTTTGGCGGAACAAGACTCTTGTTTAGTGTTTAAGAGGACTTGTTGGCGGCGTGATGGTGGGTTGCGTTCTCTGGAAGAACAGCCCCCTTGTTTGGTGTTAAAGAGAACCTGTTGGCAGAGAGCCAAAGCTACACAATGAGATGTGACTTGAGCTTTTGAGACATGAGTGTTTGTTTTCAAGACAACTGCCTTCCCGCGTGAGGCTTATGGGAAGTGCCAAGGGTCTTGTGGTTCATTTTGCTCTTTGCTCTTTGCTCTTTTATTTTTCTTTGTCTTTTTTTTTGTGTTTTATCTCTTTTTTTTTTGTCTCTTTTTTTTTTGTCTTTTTTTTTGTGTTTTATCTCTCTTTTTTTGTCTCTTTTTTTTGTCTTTTTTTCAATTTTGCACTCATGCTCATGTGCCATATTGTGTGTTGTAGTTACTTAAGAGTGTTGCAGCGTGTAATAGTTTTGGGGTGTACTGGGTGTATCTGGGAACTATAACTAGGTAGGAAAGGGAATAAGAGTGTTGGGGAAATGGAGAATGTATTGGGAACTGGGAATGTACTTTTGAACATATTGATTAACCTGGTTGCGTGCGTTAGAAACAATGTGGTACCTTGTCACCATGATGAAGTGTATCCATGTACGAGCACCACTGGGTGTCATCCTACAAACACAACTCCAAGAAGACAAGAAAACCACAAGTGAATGAGTTAGCGAACACTTTAGGCATGAATGTGACTGATGCAAATGGAGGCACCATGTGAAACTTAAGGCAAACAAAATGAGCAGCAATAGTGTTGTCAGATCCGGTGTGATGAATGATGCAGCAAGCATTGATGAAGAAACATCATGAATTATGGCAGCAGATGAATGTGCCAGAAATGATTTGGCTAGTTTATAGTCTTAGCGGACTGTCATGGGTTAGTTTTACATCATAACCCGTTGGACATTGCTAGTTTATCATTGTAGCGGATGGTACAATGCTAGTTTATAGTCGTGGCGGACTATGAAGAGGCAAGCTAGTTTATAGTCTTAGCAGTCTGGTGAATGAGTGTGATAGTTTAGTGTCATGTCAAACAGAGCTCTGTGGTGTCGGTTTACCGTCATGATGCCAGGACATTCTGTGGTATCAGTTTTAAGTCATGATGCCAAGACTTCTCTGTGTGGATGCATGCATGTGCGTCTGTATGATCCTGTAAACAAAAGCTACTAGAGAAAACAATATTAAATAGAAACCTCAGAAAACATAAACTGAAATGCACCAATAAATAGAAAATAATGTGAAACGGTGGTAGTTTAAGGCCTTTTTGGCCATGGTTTAGTTTAAGGCCTTTTCAGGCCATGAGAGAACGCGTAAGCTAATACAATACAAACTAAGGTGACATATGCACAACGAACAAAGGTGAAGAGTGGGCGGAGATCAGACATGTCTTTGGCCACAGGGGAGTCTTGATTTTGCGGTTGTTTCTCAATCAGACATGGTCTAGGAGGTGCGCTAGTTTGCTCTAGGAGGCTTTCAATTTTTACCCCTTGTTCGGGCATTTTAGCTCTAGGTGTTGTGTTTGTTATTATGGGTGTTGCTTCAAGAGGCTTCTCTTTCAAGACCTGTGACATGTCTATGTTGTGGTCAGTTTGAAATGGAGTGTTGTTGCCATGTATAATGACTTGTCCACCTTCATATGGAAGGTGGATTTCTTGATGTATCAGTGAGGAAATGGCTTGTTGTTGTGCTAGCCAAGGTCTACCAAGAATCATGTTGAAACTGGGCATCTCTTCTATGACAGTGAATTCCGTGCTATTGGGGAATTGTTCTCCTACCACAAAGGCTAAGTTGATTGTGCCCTTAACTGTGACACATGATCCATTGAAAGATTTTAAACACGTGGTTTCTGTTGGCATGATCTCATCTACCATGCCTAGTTTATCGATGACAAAGTATAGAACTATGTTTGTTGTTGCACCGTCATCAACGTGCACTCTACGAATGGTACATTACCCAACACGTACACTAATCGATAATGGAGCTGTTGTGACTTCCCCTCACTCAGGGTTACGTTTAACTGCATCATCACGAAAGGCTAAGATGTTTGAACCCAATCCTTGTGGTGTGTCTTGTGAAATCATTGCACGGATGGATTCCATGTTAGCAGGGATGTCCTCTGTAATGGGAATGGATGCTAACATTTGCGCTAAGGCTTTGCGATGAGCTGATGATGTCATGACCAAATCGTACAAGCTCATGGTTGTGTTCTTTTGTTTGAGCGTTTGTTTCACTTGGGCCAGTGTAGCTACAAAGTCTGTGTTGTCTGCCGTTGTGTTGGTTTCCTCTGTATGGGTTGAGGGCCTGGGCCTGGTTTGTTTGGGATGAGGGGCAAGGCCCCCAATGTTTAGTTGTTGTATACTAGATGTGTCCTTTGTTTCAGCTATGGGTGTTGTTCGTTGTTCGTTTGTCCTCTTCTGCTGCCATTTGGTAGGCTTATCCGTGTTGTTGGCAAGGTTGACTCTTGAGGGAGGAGAGGTTGAGACGTTTCCTACAGTTGGGCTCAAGGTAAGTGAGGGGCCATCGCGTGGTGGCACTTTTATGACAAATGGGAGTTTAGGAGGTGTTATTGTTGTTTGACTAGCCTATTGTGGCACCTTGATAACGAAAGGTTTCTTTACTGTTGTTGTTGGTGCAACATGCCAGTTTAACGTCTTAGCAGATGTCTGTGGTGGTACTTTGACCAAAAAGGGTGTCTTCGGTGCTTGGGATTGCATTGCATCTTGCCATTTTAATGTCTTAGCGGATGTATGAGGTGGTGGTACCTTGACCGCGAAAGGTGTCATCAGTGCTCTAGGTGGCACCTTGATGACGATGGGAGGTCCCTTGCTCATGGAGGTGGAGAGGATTGTTGCCTTACTGGGAGGCACATGGATCACAAAAGATTTCCGCACAGGTTTAGGCTTACTATCTATGCTAATGGAGTTTATCACAAAGGAGGCATCATTTGTTCTGGGTTGATTCAGGGTGTTGACGTTCAGTTTTCCCTGTTCCATCATTGCTTGTAGATCATCCTTTAACGCACGACAGGTGTCGGTATT
>MNCI01034960.1:10431-36607 GCA_015680685.1 Gnetum montanum | reverse complement strand
GTACTTGAGCATGGCAGTGTGTGTGGCAATAAAGATGAGCTTTCTTATAAACCTTGTAGCACTTTAGCTAGATTAGATATTTTATTTATGCATTTAATGTTTCATGAAATTTTCTTTAATTTTGNATAAGAAAGCTCATCTTTATTGCCACACACACTGCCATGCTCAAGTACAATAGTACTCAAATAAATATTCGTACACTCAATGACTCTTGTTGTAGGCACTTTGGAAAAATATTCTAACTCTAGGAAAGAAAAACTATAAGAGCTCTATTATGCTATGACTAAAATACCTCTAAACTGTGCGCCCGAGCGCTATATTTATAGGCTAGCACACAGCCCACAACATCGAATATCCAACATCACCTCTAAGCCCCTGATATCGAGTATCTAAAATCCAATATCTGATATCGAAGCTAGACAAAATACACTTTATCATACCCCATGACAAAATAAAAACTTATCCTTGAGTGAACAAAAGAAGGAACAAGTCCCTTTCAAAATATTGGGAAGGTATGGGCTTATTGACTAACATGTAAACTGATTCAAACGAAATAGATAGATTCTAAGTGCCCAAGTGTACGAATTTACAATCTTTTACAAAATTGGGTGTTCATAACAATACAATTGAACACATTAGCCGAAACTGACATCCAACTCCTATGTTAGCTGAAGAACAAGGGAGAAGATTTAATGATCGTGAAGCTACTGTTGATTCCTTGGTGAAGACATTCCCGACTACAGTCCATGCTTTCCATTGCAATCACAACAAAATCATAGATTAGTATGCAATGTGTAACTTATAGCTTTTAGGTACCTTGTCTTTTTGGTAGTTACACCTAGCTAGGTTGTGATTATGATGAATTGATTCTTTTAATAACATTAGTGGGAAGACTGAAAAATAGGATGAAATGGATAAGCAATCCATTATAAAATTCTAAAAAGCCCAAATGCAATGAAATGCTTGAAGAGGATTAAAGAATTCACAATTACAAAAAAGAGGATTTCATTAAAAAACATTGTAAACATGTGTACAATTGGATGTAATTGATGGGACAAACAATACGAATTGATTGTGAGAATGCCTAAGGATAAAGAACTTAACTAATCCAACCAAAGGGTATGCAAGTGGATCCTCCTCAAAGCAAACACATGCTTTCGTTGCCCTTGCATATCCTCATCCAAGGAGTCCACAGGCCCCATAGGTGATTAACGGTTATGAAATGTTAAGTACAAAAACCTAGAAGAAATTGCCTAAGAATTTCAACACATCAAACCAAGACATTGAACAAGGACATAAACACCAGCAGTGAGGTGAGGCATGGAAAGCATAGATGGATGAGAGAAAGAAAGTGGAATGGAGTTCTTGATTAAGGTCACATAAAGTCTCTTATGAATTTTGTGGTTAAACGACCTGATAAAATTCATCCTTAGTCCAAACCAAAACCATCTACATTTGGTGACTTTGCATCAACACTCTAAGACTAGTCCACCCCCTTAAGACACAAGAGTGCTCACACAGAACAACCATAATTTCTTATTTAAGAAGAAAAGAGAATAAGGAAGTGAGAAAGGGCTTTAGTTAAAGGGGACCTTAGGCATGGGTAACATGTCTTTCTAGTTCCATAACCAATGCTTATAGCCCATTTATTTTGTCTAAGGGGTGTGCTTTAAATTCCCATCATTTTTTTTTTTGGATTTTTGGATGGAAACTACACCATGAAAAGACTTATTCAACTTCTTGTTATTAGTCAACACAAAATGGTAAGAAATCCATGAAAACACCCATGCACCCAAGTAAGTAGAAGAGTATAAAGAGTATTGAGTGCCCTTGAAGTCACACCCTATTCAAACCTTTCAATCCTTTCCAAGTCTAAAAACTACCAAGGTTACAAGTTCGTTAAAGTTTTATTAATGAAAAGGGACCTCACACTTCCAGAATCAGAAATACCATGGAGTTTGTCGATGGGTGAGTGACATGGACTCACTGCCTGTTTCATGAAAAAGAAACCATGTCTTACTTATTAGTAACAAAATTTAAAGCTAGAATCTAGAAACCAATAATCAAATAACCAAATAGCACATGCCCACATCAAGCAAACCACATTGTGCCTTATTGCTAGTATCATGAAAAATTAATGTACGTGGCACACCAAACCTATTTACAACATTCTATTATATAAACCGAGTAGTAGTAGAAGATGTGCAGTTGATGACACTACTGCTTCTATCCATTTCGTACAATTTTCAACAACAACTATGATGTATGCCTTTTCATTTGATATGGGTGTGATGGGACCCATGAAGTTAATGCCCTAGATGTCAAAGGGTTCCAATGGTTGAATCCATTATTGAGGCCCCTCCATTCAATCAGTCATTCCATCATTGTGTTGGAAATGCTCACAAGAGCTAACAAATTGATAAGCGTCCCTAAAAAGTATTGGCTAGTAATATCCTACCATCAGGATCTTAATGGCCATGCATCTCCTTGCATAGTGGTCCCCATAAGGACCCTCATGAGCATCTTAGAGAATGTGTAATTGATCAAAATCAGGGACACACCATCGAACCAAGCAATCAGCACACACCTGGTAGAGGTGCCCATTGATCTTCATCAAGCATTTCACATGGTGAAGAAACTGTTATTTCTTCCTACAATCCAACTCTTGTGACATCCCTTGAGTGAGAAGATAGGTGAGAATGTCATCGTACCATTTAGGCTTAGTGGGCAATTGTTTAGTTATAACCTTAGCAAAGAGAACTTCATTAGGAAACTGATCAGACAATGGGCTTTCCTCCTCTTTTTTATCCTATTGTAATTGAGATAAGTGGTCTGAGAATATTACTAACCACTGTATGACATGGGGGCTCACCATTGGCTTATTCATTAGGAAGCAAATTGTACTACGGTGTATGTGCATGAACATCTTGTATTCAACTACATAGTTCCTAAACTTCTCTAGAGCATACACCACTATCATTGGTTCTTTCTCCATTGTGATGTGATTTAGCTATGCATCCACAATGCTTTGACCTATGCAATGGTTGTAGTATGAACATTTCTTGTCATCCAACTATGTAAGCACAACCCCCAAGGCATAATTTGATGCATCTGTCATGACAAAAAATGGTCTGGACTAATCTAGTACTCATAGAATTAGAGTTTCTACAACTTTCTACTTTAGCTATTGGAAGGCATTTTCACATTCCTTAGTCCAAAAAAATGGAGCATCTTTCTTTGTTAGCTCAACTAATGGTTTTGCAATCTTAGAGAAATTCTCTATGAATCTTCGATAGTAACCAGTGTGTCCAAGGAATGACCAAACATCTTTTATAATTTCTAGTTGATGGGTAATTCCATGGATGACCCTAATCTTTGTAGGGTCAACCTCAATTCTTACTTGTGAAATTTCATGCCCCAACATAATGCCCTCATGGACCATCAAATGCCTCTTTTACCAATTGAGCTAAAGATTGGTTACCATGCATCTTTTGAGCACTTGCTCAAGACAATCTAGGGCTTGCTCAAATGTAGCCCCATAGGTGGAGAAGTCATCCATGAAGACTTCCACCCCGTTACCAATTAGTTGCTGAAAAACACTCAAGACCAAGCATTGGAATGTGGCAAGGGCATTACATAGGCTAAAATGTATGAATGTTTCTTTGGCCTAATCCTTTGGCATGATGTGGATTTGGTTATAACCACTATAACCATCCAAAAAACTATAATAGCATTACCCAAAAATAGTGTCCAACACTTGATCCACAAATGGCAATGGAAAGTGATCTTTGAATGTTGCCATATTCAACAATTGGAAGTCGATGTAGACCTACCACTTGCCACCTTTCTTTGACATAATCATGAGTGGGCTAACTCGCTCACTATCTACAATGGAATAGATAAACCCCACCTTGAGGAGTTGTTTAATTTTCTCTTTGACAATATGCTTCAATTCGGGGTTCAATCGTTGCTATGACTATCTCTTTGGCTTCATGGCTAGATCAATGTAGATACAATGTTTTCATATCCTAGGATCAATCCATGTGAGTTTGGGATATGACCAAGCAAAGGCTATTGGTCCTTTGTTGACCACATTCAATAGCATCTCCTTTTGTTCAAGAGCAAGATTTACATTGATTATTACCACCTTTGCATTTTCCAAGAATGCATATTCCATGCAGTAGGTAGAGTTTTCAACTCAAGGGGCTTTTTTTAAAAAAAATTTGGGAATTTCTAACTCTCCCCAATTAGTATTATCAATTTTTTCAATGGAGAGTTAGTGATGAACTTACTCTAATTCATTGATGGCTTCTACGTAGACATATGTTAGGCTCTTAGTAGGTTCCATGCAAAGTGTGCTACTTCCAAGATTAGTTGTTAGCCAATGAATGTCCTCCTGCTTTGTGGCTACTATGTATAGGCATTTTTGACTTTCAGATATATCGACACACTAGTTGCATGCTTTGATAGATACACTATTAATAGCCCATAGTTTTTGCACACGGTTACACCTTATATCACTGTACGCAATGCATGGAACCTTTTTCCTCTTAATCTTTCTAAATGCATTTTCTTTAGATATTTCAAGGAAAAGATCTCAAATCCACAATCATGCATCAATAGTGCTCAGCCCAAACCCTTCCCATGATGATTGGGAAGTCCCCCATACAACTGTCCACTCAAATCACCAAGAAATTAGTGGGGTAGGACCACCCACAAACAATGGTCACAATATCCTCCATCAATTCCAAGGGAATAGTGATGGACTGATCAACCAACTTGAGATGGACATTTCTCTTCTTAAGTGAAGGTAGGTCCTAGGCTTTATGCATCTCATAGGAAATTAGATTATCAGTAGAACCTAAATCCAGAAAATCCTTACAAGGCTTATTCCCTACAATTTGAAGGTAAATAAAAGGACTTCTAGGATTAGATAGTATTCTGGGAAGGTGGCTAGCCTTTATCCAATTGCTTACCACATGAGTTAACATGATGGTATGCACTTTGAGAGGTGTTTGGTTTGAAGGGGACTCAAATGGATTAGATGTGGAGGGAGGTGGAGAACCAAGATTGTCAGCCATAGGTGTATGTAGGGTTTAGTTGGGCTATTGATGCAAAAGAAAGGTCTTTTTCATGATCTAGTTTCTGAACCACTTAGCTAAGGAGTCGACGGTAAGTTAACAGCCCTTATTGCATTATGTTGTTATGGCTAAGGAAAAATTTCTCCTTGCATGAACAGAGCAGGAAATAACTAGATTGAGGAAGGAGGGACATTTGCAGAAGGATGAGAAGAGTGATATGGATATGGGCTTTCCCCTCTAGTACATGGAGAATAAGTTCTGTAATACTCTAAAGGATAGCAGTGATGTTGGAAGGTGGTGTGACGAGAAGAGTCATGCAGAGAAATGGGTTGCTAAACATAGTATCCATATGGATCTGGTTGTCAGTAAGGGTACTACTATCTTGGTGGCAGCATCCCCCATGACTTCAAGTTCCACCACTACTAGTACTGCTCATATAGTTGTGGTGGAGCTCCACTTGGATAGTAGATTTATTGTTGTTAGAACTATCTAGGATTACCTTGAGGATAAGGTAATCTTCTAAGTGCCTACATCCTTACCAATCTAGGATTCCACGCATACATCCCAGATTCCTACAAGTGTGACATAATGAGGCAACATCTCCTAGGATGTTCATAATGGCAAATGTCACACCCACCATCATCATCTAATTCAGTCTCCACAACTTCTTCTACTATAACAACTTTTCCCTTGTCCCTTTGGTAGGCATTTTTAGCTTCTTTTTGCATCCTGCAGTCACAATCACTACTCTACTCTCTTGATTCTTCTACAATTTTTAGAGTAGTTTAGAATTTTTCATCCAAAGAATCCCACATTTTATTCACTTTGGTTGAAATTTCAAACATAGATTTTTGGATCAACAAGGTCTTTCTTTTTGCCATCTCATCAAGTGATGACTCTTATTCACTATCACAAAAGTAGACTTTTCTCTTTTTGATGGAAGGATCCCTATTATATTCTTCAACATTTTCCCATTTTCTTAACTCTTCTTCTTCTTTTCCTACCTACTCTATTAGCCTTTGGATATGATGGGCTCTTAATTTTGATAGTTTCCCTTGGGCATAGACCCCAAGAGTTCTTCTCATCTCTAATCTAAGTCCATCTATGATGTGGAAAAGTTGTTCCTGTTGAGAATAACCATGGCCAATGCATCAGTGTATGAGAGAATAATATCTACCTATGGTGACATCCAAGGGTTCATGTATTCCTTGCTTCCATCCTTGGATCTACCTTCTCAAATTAAACACTTGGAAATATGTCTAATATTTATCATTAAATAGCACTAGCATTATACTCCACTTGTAGATGGATTCTGATTCCAAGGATTGATACCAACTTTCTGCTTCCTTTATGAGTATCTTGGGAAATAGCTTTAATTTTTGCCAATCATTTTTGATATTTTTAAGGCACATGCATCATGAAAATCTTGAAGATCCATTTGCATACCAGAGTTATATCCCCCCTCAAATCTGGGGATATTGTTCATGTCAAGTCGCTTAATCTGACC
This sequence comes from Gnetum montanum, assembly GCA_015680685.1. Lineage (NCBI taxonomy): Eukaryota > Viridiplantae > Streptophyta > Gnetopsida > Gnetales > Gnetaceae > Gnetum > Gnetum montanum. The sequence continues at coordinate 30,019 of MNCI01034960.1, read as the reverse complement.
TTCTTTTACATGTTTGGTTGGAATTTTTACTACCTCTACAATATTCAACATGTTTCAAGCAGTAAGCAAAGGCTCATCATCATCATTATTTCGATGATGCCTATGATGTCCTCTACTACCCCTTCATTCATGATGGGCTCGGTGATCATTATTATCCCATTATTCACCTTCATCATGGTTGTCCTTATTGTGGCATCTGTTAGGACCAAAAGAGAAAGAAAAAGATGTAGAAGAAGAGGCTGAAGAGGGAGGAGGGTTGCCACCACCTCTACACTTTTCATGGACATGTTCATTAGCTTTCTGATCATCTTAATGCCTTCTTGAGTCCCCACTTTGACTCCTACTTTTGCCTAAACCTAGATTGTTGATAGTGGATTGTAGATTCAGGTTCACACCCCCATCATCAATATCAAGAGGTGGAGAATCTTCATGTTGAGAATCCCCATAGGGAGGATCCTCATTATCATTTTGCTTAAGCAAGAATAAGGGATTGGTGAACCGTTTCCCCTTCATAGCCTCATGGTGCTTCTTCTGGTGTTGATCTCTCCTACATTGTATTTCAATGGGATGGTACTCCCAGTAGTCATGGTCATGCACAACATACTCTTCTTAAAGATACTAGATGCCCAACCTCCTAAGAGTTTGGAGCAACATCTCAAGCACAAATCAATCGGAATGCATTATAATGTTACTCTCCATATCTCGCCACTGAAATTGTTCATCTTAATGCAAGATGAAGGTGAAGTCAGGCACATACTCATCTAGATGAGTATATACCACCCTACATTCTTGAGGCACTGGTGGTTTAGTATCATCGTGCCTATGAGAAGAAGACATTTTTTAATTAAAATAAGATATCGCTTAAATTATTATATTTATTTTAAGGATGATTTTGACCTTAATGTTCATCCAATGATGTTAATGATTTTCACTATGCCTAGATAGTGCACATTTTGATAAAAAAAAAATCCCTAGCAATGGCACCAATGATAAGTATCGAATACCCCTATGCTCAACCATACAAATCACTAAGAGTTCATACACGATCTGGTTGAATTCTATGAATTCTATGTCTTCCAGTACACTACTCTCTAGAAAGTGAACTTACCTAATCGTCTTTCATTATCTTCCTAATTACACTTGTGATATACAAAGGTATGGTTAAGTGTAATCAAGGCATATGATTTTTATTATTTTTATGTTTTATATTTTAAGTGCTTAAAATAAAGGATGATGGAAATGAAGTAATTTAATTGCTAATTTAATTTAACTAACTAACTAAGGTCTAACTATTCCTAACATAAGTATCAGGTCCCACTTTTTGTGCACATCCTAAACATGTATAATGCTACTAAGTTACCAAACGTTAAGCATTACTAGGATTACCAAGCATCATTTGCATGCTTGAAGTGATCATACTTATGTGCTTAATTAATTGCTATTTAACTTAGCTAGCTTAATTATTGAAAACATTAAAGGAAATTGCATAAAACATTACATGCATAAATAACATATCTAATCCATCCAAAGTGTTGTAAGGTTTGTCAGAAAGCTCATCTGTATTGCTGCACATACTATTGTGCTTAGGTACAACAGTGCTCGAATAAAGACCTGTACTCTCAATGACTCCTACTATGGGTAGTTTGGGAAAATATTCTAACTCTAGGGAAGAAAAATTACAAGAGCTCTATTATGTTATGACTAAGATACCCCTAAACCATGCACCCAAGCACTATATTTATAGGCTAGCACACATCTCACCACATTAGATATCTAACATTGCCTCTAAGCCCTTGATATCAAGGCTTTGATATCGTAGCTAGACAAAATACACTTCATCAGTTATCAATGTTAACATTATTAGTACCTATTGTTGTTGTCATTACTAACACATATGATACTTTCAACTCATCATATTTTGCATATTCAATATGCAATTACTATAGATGATGATAGCTAGCAAACATTTCAAGCATGTATAGATGCAGTTGACATGTTAGAATGCTATGAGGCTACATTTAGGCTACTAATATTGGCTAGTTGGCTAATGAACAAGCACTATAGTGGAATTTGGTCATATCTCTAATGATTATCATTATAGTCAATATTAATAGGGTTTCATTAACAAACATAATTTTTTGATTAATTCAATTAATATGAAAAAGTACTAGTTAGTCAATGAGTAAGCATTGTAGAGGATTTGGCCACATTGCTTGAGGGTTTTACATTTAGGCAATATTAGACCTTGTTTAAGGTGGTAGTAAGGAGCTAGGCCTTAACATAACCATGAGGATGATATTAGCCATAATGTAACCCAACAATTGGTGATGAAGCATTAGTTGGCTAAGATATTATTGATGTTATGTCGTAGATGCTACATTGCATCTATGTTGTAGCATCCCTATCGATGCATCTTAGTTGGCTACTACATCATAAATGCTACATCGCATCTATGATGTTGTAGGTGTGATATCATAGTTGTGTTGATGGGTATGCATCGATGTAGCCCCATCAATATGTATGCTTCAATGCGATCTCATCAATGCATGCGTTAATGTGTACATGTTGACACAATGTCTATTTTTGCCTATATATATGCATGCTCCCACCATGTATTGGCAATCTTTTGTTAATAGAGTAGCCAAACCCTTGTAGTTTTATTTCATAGTCTTAGAGAATAATTAGTGAGTGCCCACAGTGTGAATCTAAGTTAGTTGTATGGTGTCTTATTTGAGTGGCAATGCACCTAGACACATTTCATAAATGACAATAAGATCGAGATTGATTCTTATTCATTACAGCACTTTGACTTAAATTAGATTTACTTTCCATGCAATTTATATTCCATGTACTTACTTAATATTTATGTTTTCACACATATTAATGAATTGGCGAAATGATTGTAACTAGTTTCAAGCATAAACACATATTCACTTGGTAATCCCTGTAGCATTATTACTTCATTCGCCAAGTAGCGTAACGCTCGATAATCCTAGTAGTGGATACATGGGATTAGGATGTGTATAGCAAACTAGGAATGGACACATTGTCCATATGCTAGTTTAGACTTTATCTTCTGTTGTTAATTAAATTGAATGCTTAACTGATTTATTATCATTAGGATTAGCATAAGGCCAAACAACATCAATAATCATATCTCTTACTTTGGACTAAACCAAACATAACAAAGCTACCACTAGTCCAAGTAGGAAGATAGCGAACTACAATCGATACTTAACGATCTAGATGCCCAGCTAGTCCCATTCATAGAATTCAATTGGGTTGTGCGTGAACGCTCGTAATTCATATGGTTGGGCATAGGGGGTATCCACCGCTCATCAATTGGAAATTAACATACATGAGGGTTTACTACATTATCATATATGAGAGTTAACCTAGATAGATGAGATATTATACCAAATAGTTCTTAATGGCTAGTTTAAGTTAGTATTAACCTTATAGTTATTCTAAAAATCTAATGCTAGAAACCTCATAGAAATACCATGTGTAGATCAAATCATGGTTAATGGTAAATTAATACATTAATAATTATTATTAATGATTTTTGTTAATAGATAAGTTAACATTTATGGTTTTGATTAACGATTAGGTTAATCAATATTTGTTGTTGGTTCTAATCGTGTGTTTTGCAATGTGAACCTCATCTTCTAGCTTATTCCTCATGGCATCAAGATGATTTCCTCTACTGTGAAGGTGTTCAAACCCTTCCTACATGTGTGTCATGTAAATCTTAGCTAGGAGGCTTAGATGACATTTCTTTGTAAAGTTTCAAATGCTAGTGCAAAGCAAAGACTTTGGTGATTTAATAATGGATTGCAGATGAAGGCCTATTGCTCAATGTATTTCACTTTTATGTTTCGGGCCATTCAACAAGCTTGTATTTTGGCCATGAATATGGATTTTTCATTTAACTCTAATGCTATATTGTAATAAGGCCTAAGTGAGCATTAATAAGTTATGTATATTTTTAAGTAGTTTATAGTTATTAAATTTCCCAATTGATTTGTATGCTTATATGATTTTATAAGAGTTAAAGTTGGTTAAGGATTTATTAAGTAGTTAAATTTTAATTATCATGTGCCATGGATTATTAAGTTTTAATTAATTTTTTAAGTACAATTTTTGGGATGTGACATTCTACATTAAAATGTAGAAGAAGATAAAACTCAACAAGTAAGAAAGATTATTTTATTTCTCTATCCATGAAACCTATAAGGTTTTTGGCCAAAAGTCTAGGAATATGGGTTGAGCAAAAATTCTTAATTAAATATTTTAAAATATTCCAAAATCCTCAAATGCCACAAAGGTTCCAAAAATTTGAATATAATATATTTGATTTAAGAATCTCTAAAGGATAGGGCTCGATTTATTTTCACTATCAAAATGAACCAACAAGTCTTGGAATAACCTCTTTACTAATATCAAAGTATCCTAAGTAAGCTAAGCAAGTCTTTAATGGTTAGATCTTGGTAATAGCCTCACTGCTAACATTCTTAGTGGTTGTGACATACATGTTAGAAGGACAATTCTTAAATATGTCTCACCACATACCATGGTCTTGGACATATCCTTAGCTACACATGAACTTATGAATCAAAATTTAAGGTTGGAAATCCATCTTCACCCATGTTCTAATGAGGTTGAGCACACTAAGAAACACTTAACAACTACATACAAACATGGGCATCTCATAGATCCATGATTTCCACTACCAATTGAGTAAAATTTGTTTTATATATATATATATAATCTCATTGTCTTTTATATTTTCCTACCTAAAATATTTCCAAAATAGCTATAAATTTCACAAAATTCTTATGAAATCTTCTCCCATACCAAGGACTAATCAAAATGTTCAAAAAATACTTGAGAAGGAAATTGGGCAAGGTTTCTACATATCATGTAAATTTACCAAAACTAGAGAAAATAATTAGGAGAGAATTCTAGTACAAATTCCCATAGATAACAAGCCCAAATTGATAAAAATTTGGTAGAATCTTGGCTTAGTTATAAAAATAAAATCCACAACAAAGTAGGAACATCTTAAGAAAAGAAAAGATAAAATAAGCCTTCTTAGAAAGTTACTGAAACCTTTCAAAATCTTCTTCTTTGGCTTCATATTCCCTTCAAAATGCTTGTAACCTTCTCTCATTCCATTCTAAAACTATATTTCTGAAGCCTTCCATGAGTAAAAATGAAATGTAACGAATGGTTAAGGAACTATTTGTAAAAGAGTGATCATATGCAAAGCAACATGTTACCTTAGTACATGTCAATGTGCATAAGTTATTTCTTCCCATGTAAACACATCACGATTTCAATGTAAACATGAAAGAAAAAATAAGCCTTCCCCATAGAAGTGAAAAAATATGATGTGTTAGGGGGAGGAAGGATGAGGGGTGGATATGTGGGGCTTATATTATAATATTTTATGACAAAACTATAATTCATGTGGAATTTTTTGTAAACAAAAAATTTTATAAAATGAACATCATAGCTCTAATTTTGGGGAACCAAGTTTGTGAGTAATAGATGGTACATATGTTGAGATTCAAACTTGACCATGGTTAGTGAGATTGGAGTTTATTCTTATTAGATTATTTCATCAGATGCATTGAAATGGCATACATGTTTCATGCTTAGAGTATATAGGTTTGATACAATAGAGGTTAATCAAACTTATATGATTCAGGTGTTTCCAAATGTCTTCTACACAAAGTTATTAGGTTTATCACCAGGATGTGAAGTAGAGTTTAAAATTGAGGTATATCCAGGTGTTAAGCCGATTTCAAAAGGTCCACACAAAATGTCACCTGTGGAGTTGACAAAGCTAAAGATTTAGTTACAAGAGTTGTTGGATCAAGATTTTATCCATCCTAGTATATTACCTTGGAATGTAGCAGTGTTTTTTATCAAGAAGAAAGATGGAAGTCTCCAACTTTGCATCAACTTTAAGTAGCTAAATTAAGTAATAATGAAGAACTGGTATCACTTACTATGCATTAATGATTTATTTAATCAACTTTGGAAAGTTCATTTATTCATGGAGATGGATCTTCGGTCGAGTTACCATCAAGTATGAGTTTAAAAGTAAGATGTACAAAAGATAGTTTTCAAGATCTATTATGATCATCATGAGTTTTTTGTGCTTCTATTTGGATTTGCCAACACACCAAACATATTTATGCATTTGATAAATAGCATGTTGTGACCATATTTGTATCAATTTGGTAAAGTGTTCATAGATGACATTTTGGTATGCTTCTCAAATGAGAAGTCTCATGTAAAGCATTTGTGGATGGCTCTACAAATCTTAAGGAAACATAAATTGTATGCTCAACCATTCAAATGTTCTTTCTAGCAATTTAAAATCCAATTTCTAAGTCATGTGTTGGTTTGGACCAATATGTCAGTACATTTAGCATAGATTGCATGAGTTTAAAATTGGCTTATTTCATAGATAGTTGCAAAGGTTTTTATTTTTCTAGGATCGGTAGGATATTATTGTTGCTTTTTGGAGCACTTTTCTTACTTAACATCTCCATGGACTTGCCTATTAAGGAATGACACCAACTTTACTTAGAGCCCAATTTGCCAAGTAGCATTCAAAGAGTTGAAGCACAAATTGATAATAGCTCTAATTTTGATCTCTCGTACACTAGGTCATCTGCATAATGTCTACATAGATGCCTCAAGTGATGGGTTTGGATGTATACTAATACAAGAAGGGAAGGTTGTGGCTTATGCATCTCATCAATTAAGGCCACACGAGACGAGGTATCTAATGCATGATCTAGAGTTAAATGTTGTGAAATTTGTATTGATGATATAGAATTGGATGTTGTGACATTTGTATTGAGGATTTGGTAACATTATCTCTATTTGAAGCAAATGACTATGTGGGCTAACCATAAGAGCATTTAGCATCTTGTGAGTCAGCCACAATTAAACCTACAATAGCATAGATGAGTAAAGTTGCTTATCGACTTTAATTTCACTATTAAATATAAGCCTAGAAGGACCAACAAGGTAGTAGATGTATTAAGCAAGATAGCTAGTAATCAATATACTTACTATCCAATTAGATCTACAGGAGCAAATTCAAGAGCAATAGTAACATGATCCATGATGCCAAGAGTTGAAGTAGCAAGTCATCTCTAATGAACCATTATCTATCGATTATCATGATGTGTTGATAAGAGATGACCAAGTATATGTTTGAGATGCTTTGTGATCTCAATTGATGGATGAGGCTCACATGAGTAAATACTACATGCATCCAAGTAGTGAAAAGATGTAGTAGGATTTACAATGGATGTATTGGTGACTTGACATAAAGAAGAATGTAGAAGAGTATATCTCTTAATGTTTGATTTCCTAGTAAGTGAAGATAGAGCATTAGAGGCTTGATGGATATTTGTATTCCCATTATATTCGCTATCTTCTCACTTAGACTAGTGGTAGCTTTGTCACATATGATTTAGTCCAAAGTGAGGCATATGATTTTTATTATTTTATATTTTATTATTCTACGATTAACAATAGGTTGAAGCTCGATTTATAATCAATTCAACTAATCTAATTGCTAATTAATAATCAACTACCCTAACATAAGTATCTGATCCCACTTCCCATGCACATCTTGAACACATATAACACTACTAGGTTACCACACATTAAGCGTTCTTGGGATTACCAAGAGTCATACACATGCTCGAAGAGATCGTACTTATGTGCTTAATTAATTAACATGCATTAAAATGTAAATATTAGCTAAGTACATGAAAAGTAAATTGCATGGAAATTAAATCTAATCTAAGTCAAAAGTGCTACAATGAATAAGAATCAATCTTGATCTTATTGCCATTCACGAAATATGTCCATGTACATTGCCACTCGAATAAGACTCCATACAATTGACTTAGATCTATGGGCACTCACTAACTGTTCTGTAAGATTACAGAATAAAACTGCAAGAGTTCAGCTACTCTATTAATAAAACTATGAAAAACTAATGCAAAACTATTCCCCAAACTGTGCACCCAAGCATTATATTTATAGGTCAACCCATACCCCCCGATATTGGATATTCGATAATGCATCTAGGGGTCCAATATTAGGGCTCCGATATCGAAGCTGGGCAAATCATGACTCATCATACCACCATGATTGAATGAAAACTCATCCTCAACTTAAACAAAATGAGGAACTCTAATATCAAAGCTAGGAAAATCATGACTCATCATACCCCCATGATTGAATGAAAACTCATCCTTGACTTAAACAAAATGAGGAACAAATTCCTTACAAAATATTGGGAATATATGGGATTATTAACTGATATGCAAACTATTGACTAACTCTAAGTGCCACATTATAAAATTTTATTTGAGTGGATGCATACAAAATGATAGAGTGATATAAAGACTAGACAGACATTGAAGATTACAAAATTTGCAGAGGTCTTCAAGAATCCATTGAAGATGGTTCTTTGTGTTGTTGATAGCAGTGGTAGACTTTTAACCTTGATTGTTATGTCAATGCTTCTCTAGTTATGTAGAACATTCTTAAAGGGTGGACTGAAATTTCTTCTCATCACCCCATGGATCAAGCAAACATGTGATACTTGAGCTACTATCTTGCATGTGCTACAATTTGTCTATGGCCATATCCTCTATTGTCCCTCTCTTGCCTTTGTTTTCGTGCCTAGCAAAAGACCTTCTTCCTTAGGTGTTTCTTTTATCATCACTTATAATCACCAAAGGATCAACATTAGTTGTGGTAAATTTTCTTTAATAATTAACCATTTTCAAATCTCTTAGTTTTCTATTAAGCACAAGGTGATTACATCATATTATGCCCAAGGCTACGAGGTAACTAAAATCACCAAGCTATTCACATTAATTTGATCAATTACTATTAGTTACCATGATGTTCAAAAATAGAATGCTAGAAAATTTTAAAGCAGGCATCCCTAGCCCCCATGACCAAAGGTCCAATTCAGAAGATGGCCAAGAAATATTAATGGATATGGAAATAGAAAAATAGGAAAAATTAATGAAGAGATGAGAAGTAGTTCCAAAATCATGCATAATTTCATAGAAACCATCATTGATGTTCTAGAAGATGTGAAGGTTAGTTCAAAGCCATGATACAAAAGTTATGCAAGTGGATCCTCCCCAAAGCAAGCTCCTACCATAATGCCCTTGCATAACCACTTCTACAAATGTTCGTGGGCACTTGAGAAGTTAAAAATATAGAACATGCCTTTGTTCCAAACAACATACAACTACCATGGTTAGGATGTTGCGCTATACTACATAAAACCAAAAGGCTCATAATTGTATGCAGGAGTGAGATGAATAATGGAATCATAAGGAACTATAGAGATCAAGATGTAAGGTACTTGACCATGTCCACAATAGGTTCTTGTGACAAGTGTAATTAAAATGATCAACATACCTATCTATCCAAGTTCAGACCAAGTCCATACCATGAACAGTGACTTCACATTAATGTGTTCCATCCTGCCAACCACCTCAAAGAACAATCATCACTCCAAAAAGAGAAGAAAAGAGAAGAAGAAAGGAAGGGCATTAGTTAGAGGGGTGCCTTCAAGCATGGGTAAAATGTCTTTCCAAACCCATAACCAATTCTTCTAGTCCATTATTATGTCTAAGGGGTTTGCTTTGAATTCCCATCATTGTTTATTATTTTTTCCCTCTTTTTTGTGTGTTTTTTTTCATTTTCTTATGGGAACCACACCATGCAAAGACAGAGCTTCCTTTTTATTGGTCAATAAGGGAGTGATGATACATTCTAAGAGGAGTCATAAACCACATGAAGGAAGTCAAGAAGAGAACTGAACAAGTCCCCTTAAGGTCACACCCTTTGCCATTTCCACTTGGTCATTCCCTCTTTCTTCAAGGTACAATGATCATTAATTAATTTTAGTTTTATAAAAGAAGAACCAAATTGTTTCCATGAAAAAAACCTTTTATTCAAAGAACTAGAGGGATGAATGAGGTGGTCTCATTACTTTACACAATTACTTACCCAATCATCTTGATAGCATATCACAAAAAACCTAACACATAGCGTTGACTTTTACATCATGACTTGGCAATTTTATTAATAAAAACATAAAATACATTCATAAAACATAAAGAGAATGACTCAAGAAAAGAGAAAAATATAAAGAAAAGAAAAATATTAAGAAATGGAAAACATATGAAGAATTAGAAAATTTCAAAACCAATAAGCAAATTAGTTACTTCCATGCATCTTTGAAACAATTTTATATTCTCATTTTCAAGCCACTAGGTGTCTTCTAGTTTGGTGGTTACTACGTAGATTGGCTTTTGCTCACACACTTGCTCCTGAACTTTATGGTGGCCCAATATAGGGGTTATGTTAATATTTTGAACTTCTAACCCACAACTACATCTTTTATCATTATTGGTTATGCATGGGTTCTTCTATCTCTCCACAATGATAGGTTTATCATTTATGTCTTGTGTTGGAGTGGTGATGGTTGTTGGCTTTTGCGTATGATTAGGAGACATCATTTTTATGAGGAAGGTTGTTGCATTAGATTTGCCTTATGATAGTTCAGGTGATGTAGTAGGTCCGTGAGTGTTCTACCTCAGCTTACAGCCTTTCCTCTAAAAGGAATGCTTCCAACTTTGCAATTAAGATCTGCTAACATTATCATTTATGTGTATGTTCGCAGCACAAGTGGCATTCTCTCATTGATGTTGTGATGCTAAACCTTCCTATGTTGTTGGAGGTGACATATGATGAAGGTGAGTATGAAAATATTGAGGATATGATGCAAGGTAAGAGGTGTGAGGTGGTGATCTCATATAAGATGTTGCAAGATAATGATATTTGGGAGAGTGGTAGTAGTGATTTGAAGTAGAGGAAGTAAAACTAGTTGGTGAAACAGGGTGTTGAACATAATATCCATGTGGGTTTGGTTGGTAGGAAGGATAGGGTTGGTTTGGTGATGGCCTCCCCCACGACTGTGGTTATTGCCACTATAGTTGATGCCAGTGTTGAGGTTGGTAATAAGTCCCCCTAGGATAGTATGGTTGGTTTTGGGATTGTCCAAAATTACTATGTGGAAGAAAAAATTTCCTAGGCATGTACTTCTACACAAAATTTGGATTTAATACCCCTACCCAGCTCTTATGTAGATGCCACTCTATTGACAAAGCTATGAAAAACTAATGCAAAAGTATTCCCCAAACCATGGGCCCAAGCGCTATATTTATAGGCTAGCACATATCCATCGATATTGGATATTCAATAACACATCTAGGGGTCCAACATTGAGTATCCAATATCGGAGCTAGGCAAATCATGACTCATTAACAATATATTATTAATGATAAATATGCTTAGTTTATGTCATAGTTTGAGCAAGCATTTCATGTGGAGATAAGCTTAAGATCAAACCTAAGATTAGCATATCATTTTTTATATAGAAGATCAAACTAAGTGAATTAGATTCCCAAGGACATGTTAAGAGCCTATATTTTACAATACAAAGATAGTTAGAATCAAATGCTTTGACTGATAAAATTTACATATAATAATAGTTACCGAGAGAATTTGCAAACAACACTATATGAGATCTTATATGGCAAGTCATGCAAAATATGCTTATGTTGGGATACTATAGAAGACCATTAGAAAGTAAGCATTGATTTGGTAATATAGATCATGGAGTAGATCTAGGTGATCTGAGACAAATTAAGAGCTACCTAAGATAAAAAAGCAGTGTACACCAACTAGTGCTAAAGGCCACAAGATTTTGCCATTAGAGATCATGTATTCCTTTGTGTTTCTTCTCTAAAGGATCTTACATAATTTGGTAAGAAGGAAAAATTGGCTGCTAAATATATTGGCTCTTTAAAGATGCTATAGAGAACTAAGATGGTTAACAAAGAGCATTGCCTTCTCAATTGGCACATGTACATGATGTGCTCCACGTATCTATGTTAAGATTATACGTGTCTAATAAGCCACATGTAATTGATTACTCAAGGATATAGTTGTAGGATGATGTTAATTATGTAGAGTAGGTAGTAAAGACCATAGATCACATGGTGCAACAATTACACAATAGAGATGTTCCTATGGTAGGGACCATCATTTGGAGTGATGGTAAGATACTCATTTTTCAAGTTGAAGACCAAGGTTCAAGCCTAAGTCTAGCCACTCAAAGAGGTTAGGCTTTCACTTATCCACCAACCCTCTTAGGACCCTACTTTATGAGGTGGGTATTGAGGCTCTAGATGATGATCTTTTAATCCTTAGATATTCCTATGGAAAGGATTTATGAACCACACATAGTGCCACAAAAGCTACTTGGGAGGTAGAGACTAAGATGCATGTAACTCATCCTAAGATTCCTCAAGGAAGATTCTTAAGGAGGAGAGCATGTTACTTCTTTTCCATAGGCCTTGTTTATTACATTATATTTATGGTTTCTATATGGGTGTGTCATCTTGGTGGGTTGTTGAGAATGAGTTAGTTGATTATGATGTTAATTTAGATGGTATGATGGTGTGGTCCTTATGATAGCATTATGATGTCTTTACATACTTAACTAACATGATTACATGATTATATACACTAGTTTTATGAGATTTATTAGGTAGGTGATGTGGTTGACAAGGATGATGGATTGGGATACAATAGCAATCATCTTATATGTGTTTATGCTTTGTGTATAATTTTGGCATTTATGACTATGAACTATAGTGCTGGGTGATGCTTGGATGTGATTTTGGCATGTGGATATGTAGTGTGTTTCAGTTCTAGAATATCTTTTATAAGTCTTTGAATGTTTAGTATATTAGTTATAAGAGGAAAATAGAAAATAGACTTATAAAAAATGTTTACAATTGAATATTTATTTTTTTAAAAAAAATGTAATAGATTTTAAAAAAAACATGTGAGACATGAAAAATTAAAAGAAAACTAAACATAAGTTATAAACTTTATATATTGTATATTTATAACACGTACAAGTTATAGCCATTGCTTCTTCACCACCTTTCCATTACTTCACTTGTGCATTTGGTTTTTCTATTTTGGTTTTTTAAAAAAAAGAAACTTATTTTAAGTTTTTTGTTCTTTAATTTCTCCTATTTCTCACACTTCTTGTGAATTTTAGCTTTAAAGATAAATTTTGTTTTACTCTTAACTTGGGTTTGGAATTGCTATGATCATGTATATGTGGGTACATAAGTCTTTTTTGGAGTGACATAGAGTATTGGTGGATTTTAGGGGGTTTTATGCTTATTTAGAACATTTAACTGGAAATTTTAATTAGTGGTTGTCTTTAACTTTCCCCCTTTATTTTATGTTGTATTAATGTATATAGTTATGTTATGTGGGCTTGTTGGGTGAATAGATTAAAAAATGAGTTTTGAATGTATAATTTAATTGATCACCAAATTTGCAATTATGTTTTGTGGGTTATGAATGTTGGTTATATGGTGAATTAAATTATTTGGAACTTGTATAAATTAGTTACAATATTGTGGTGATTAGTGTAACATTGATATTATGTATTTTGAGTGTGGATTCTATTCTAGTTACTCCCAAGAATTTATCGTATCTCTTATTATAATTAAATGTTGTTATTTTATTATGTTATTCATAAACTTTAAATGAACATAACTTTATCTTTAAATTTCTAATTGAGGTGAAATTAATATTGTTGGAATCCTATTCTTACATATTTTTCAATTATGAAATTTATTTGATCTTTTGGCATTTACAGTTTGTAGATCACATTAGTTGTCATTTATATTAAATTATAGTTATTCAATTATGTATGGTAGTAGTAGGAAACTTTGTTATTTCATGTTATGTTATTGTCTTCATGAAGTGTGTGTGTGATACGTAGACTTGAATATATGTGGTCATGTTATATGTTGGACTTGGATATGTTGTAATTGTGACATGTAATGACTTAACCTATATTGGTACATATCTTCGTAATGACACTTGTAACAATTGCTGGTGAGTGGTGTTAGCATGAGGGTATGTACTAGTTGGTGATGAGGCACCTTAAAGAATAGTGAGATTAACCCTCACTAGGATGCATTAGTGACACCTACTTAGACCTCATTCTGAGTGGAAGAGCATCAATATGACCTATGGTTGGTTCATGCTATATGAGCAAAGTCCTTACTAGATCTCTAGAAAACTAGTAGTCATGTGTCATGGGTTAACCAATGTTAGCACTGGTAGTGAATAAAAGACTAATAAAATAATTCCAAGTAAATGATTGATTTTGAGTACTCATTATAACATTATACATACTTCACTAAGTGCAGATATACTATCTACTACATGGATTATGTATATATGATGATATTGCCTTGTGAATCATAGTAGTGATAAATGCATTTTGTGATTAATCCATTAAAATGATGATTTGTATGATGTTTACCTTAAACATGACTGCTTTACTAGATCCTTGCCATCACTTCATCTTAGCCTAGGTACAGTAAGGTAGGGTATTATACATGAAATAACTTATCATCATTGTGCTATAAATTTTATCATTTCTATTGTTTTCATCATATATACTTTTTCTTTTAAGCTATGAAACCTTGTTTTGAGTTTTAGATTTGATTGTATCGAGGCATCATAATAATTATATTCTCACAAATATTTGTAGATTTGAATTTTGTTATAATTAAGAGTTTCATTTACAAATTTAATTATTTTGATATAAAAAAGATAAAAATTATTTTGTATTTACAATTGCATTAGCTCTAGAATACTCGTTGTAGTTTTTTGGGGGAACCTAGCTTGATGATACCAAAGACCAACAACCAAGCTCAACTTTCTACGGCCTATTCACAATCATGTCCAAAACTATCACCAACAACTAAATGAAAGATAAAAACTATCTAAAACTTATAGCATATTTTGCAAAACTAGCTTGGATATAGAAATTAATGCAGCATTATTGAAATATAGAAATAGATTTATTACCTAAAATTCAATTTGATAACATGTTTTTGATCATGTTTCTACAACAAGTCTTTTATTTTATGAATGAAGAGATTGAAATAATTATAAATAAAAAACAACCATGCTTCCCTCTAATTTTACTTTAAACTTGAAATTTATTATTGGATAAATTATCATTAAACTCAATGATGAACTTATTTATACAACTTTTGAGTTGTTATTATTAACTTTACATAATTTTTTAATTAACTAACTTACTCCCATAACTTATATTGAATCACCAAATTATATGTTTTTGCAAAATCAACATTATAAATGAATAAATTTTTTTTGGGTGTAACTTCCATACCATGTTAGAAGATAACTAAGCAATCAATAATGGAGTAGTTATATGTAAAACTTGCTTGGCAAATTACACTAATATTATGACTTTCTACCCAAGTTCATAATCTATTTTCAGTAATTGTACCTAATAACTTGGTAAAGACATTGCTTATACTTATCATTTAATACGATTTCAAAATGTTCTTATTATATTCCTTATGGAGAATTACTGTTTTATTAATCTCCCACAGTTGGTTTGAGCCAAACTCAATTCTTGTGTGTAGTCTTTAGAAAATATCTTTATGAATAAGAGTCTCTGCCTATTTAAGTAATTCACCATGTAAACCATCACAATCTATAGCTTTGCTAGTTGATAATCTACTAATGCCATCCATCATTTTGTTCAAGGTAAACTGGAGGGATGCCTAAGCAAAATTGAGGTAGCAACTATCATCATGCCCTAGAAAAAGCTCATTATAAAAAAACACAAATATAATGTAAATGAATTCCAATGATGGAAAACTTTTGAACTAAAAAGTCATCAAAATTTCTTAAGATTCTTTTTTATCATGGATGTAAAATGTTCTTGTTAATTTTAATAAAAATTATATTCTTATTTATAATTAAGTTTTTATATTACTTGATCAAATTTTGCTTTTGATATACCATATCTATTTTAATATTATTTCTAACTTGCACACATTTATTATCAAACTAGTTTTGCTGAGCATTATGTTTATAATCATTAATAACTATTGAGATACTTCAACAAAAATTTGCTTCAAATTCTTTAAATGATATTCAAACTTCAATTTCTTTTGTATAACCTCCCTATATTTATTGTAACTTGATATTAAGTTATTTTGATGCAATTTTTTAAATTCTTTGCATCATCAAAGTATAGTTAAACTTGCAAGGTAAACTCCAATAAGCTATAACAAGTGATAAATCGTGTTTTTCATCACTCCGATACCGAGGTGGCCGAGATATTGGGAACATGATTTTAGGTATGCAATATCGCGGCCCAAGATGCAATATTGTACATTTGATATTGCAGGGTTACTCCCGGGTTTATAAATATAGCGCCTAGGCGCACAATTGGGAGTACATTTTTAGCAGTCAAGTAGCAAAACTCTTGCAGTTTGTCCATTTGAAAGTTAGAATATTTTCCAAGTGTCCATAGCAGGAGATCTAAGTGTGAATGGATCTTTATTCAAGATTGATGTACCTGAGCACATCATTATGATTGGCAATAAAGCCAAGCTCTTTGATTCATCCTTGCAACACTTGAGATTTCCTTTCTAATGCATTTATATTTTATTTTATGTTATTTTATTTTATGCACCTTACCTTCATGTTGATATCACAGCAATTCATTTTGATCAATTAAACAAATCATTAAATTACACAAGCACGACCCCTTTGAGCATATGTGTGACATTTGGTAGCTCAAAAATGATTAGCGTTTGATAGCCCAGCAGTGTTTGCATGAAGTTTAGGATGTGTTCAAGAAGTGGGAACGGTTACTTGTGTTAGGCTAGATTAGACTTTGGTTTCCTTAGTAATTAATCACTTTTACTTTTAATCGCTCATACTTTTATTCTTTCTCTAGGTAAGTAATTCCATAAAAGCACAAACAATAAAAAATCATATGCCTCAGTCACACTTAACCATACAATTACATTCCACACAAGTGGGACTGGGAAGACAACAAACAAACAACACGAACACATTATTTAGCTCTAGTGTACTTAGTAACTATAGTCTACAGAATTTGACCGAATTACACATGAATGCTTGTGATTCATATGGTTGGGCGTAGAGGTACCTTGTCGCTCATCATTGGCATTGTTGCCAGGGACTATAGTTCTTCATGTGCTATCTAAGCCTAGTGACCTCATTGTTCGAACCCTAAGAGTCAAATCTTACAAAAATAAAAAATTTATTATTATTATTATTAAATTAAATCTTAATTGCACACTGTTTATTAACACAAATGTCTTCTTCTCATAGGAGCTCATCTTTGCCCAAGGCAGTTCAAGTACCTCAATAATATTAGGTGGTATATGCTCATCCTGATGAGTATGTACCAAACTTTACCTTCATCTTACATCAAGATGAACTGATGCGGTGGCACAATATGGAAGGCAACATTGTGTTGCCACCTGACCGATCTGTTCCAACCATGCTCCAGTTAATGCTAGCACGACATGGGCTTCAACATCTCCATGGAGAATACAAGATGCCAGATCCCAGCTTAAGGGATTATCATCCCACTAAAGTGCAAAGATTAAGGAATCAGTAGCTGGAGCACCAACACGAGCTTATGAAGGGCAAGGGGTTAAATATATTTTCACCTTTGCTTGGCCCAATTGATGAAGGTGACGATTTCTTTAGTGATTCTCCTCTCTTTGACTTTGTTCAAGAAGCCCTCAACAAGAATGTATAATCTATAACCCATAATCCAGGTTCTAGTCAAAATGAATCCAATGACAAAAATGGATCCAGAGAAGCAAGTCAAGAAAAGGAGAATAAATGAGATCATGAACGTGATCATGGTCACAAGCATCAAAAAAGGATGATAGGCATTAGCGCGGAGCAAGTTCTCCTTCTTCTTCCCCTTCATCATCATCATCTTCTTCATCTGGTTTAGATCATGGCTGTAGACAAAATAACCATGATGGAGGTGAACAATTGGACCAAAACAACAAAAGGGTCCATCAGGACAATCGTGACCAAAGATGTGGATAATCCAAAGAGGCCCAACATCAAGAAAAAATGGCTAGTAGGGATCATCGTAGGCACCACCATCATGGCCTTGATAAACCTCTACATGCTACTCGAGGCATGTTAAATATTGCAGAGGTTGTGAGGATTCCAATAAGCCATGTGAAGGATAGTAGAATAAATAGGCTAGATATGAACAACATCCCTCGATTCAAGGGAGGATATGATGTTGATCTACAAAATCATCTCCAGGCCTTCCAAGATGCATGTGCCTTGCAAAACATTGAAAATGACTAGCAAAAGTTGAAATTATTTCTAAGGATACTTATAAAGGAAGTAGAAAGTTAGTATCGATCCTTGGAACCAAAATCAATTAGGGGATGAAGTATGATGTTGGAACTATTCAATGACAAATATCAAACGTACTCCCAAGTATCCAATCTCAGAAAACAAATTCAAGGGTGGAAATAAGAAAATCATGAGCCTTTGTATGCTGCTATTGGCTGATACTACTCTCTATTGCATCAATGTCCTGGACATGGATACTCTCAGCTTAATCAGCTTCGCCATATCATAGACAGGTTGCAGCGTGAAACCAGGAAAATCCTTGGTGTCTATGTCGAAGGGAGATTGACAAAGTTTAAGCACCCGTCAGATTCAAAAACTAATTGAGCAAGTAGCCAAAGAGGAGGGAGAGCTAAGAAAATGTGAGAGTAGTGGGAAAAGGGGGTAAGATTTTATGACAGTGAGGATGAATTTGCCAGAGATGAGGTGGTGAATCAAAAAACCTTACCATTCCAGAAATTACAATAAAAAATCATGACTAAGGTTGATCAGTTATGGGACTCCATGGATAATCTGTTTTAAGTTGTTTTAAAAATTGTTGAAGAGTCCAAGGAGCACGGTGGTGAATGAGAGCATTGGAGACATAAGGAAGCTGAACGTGCCAAATATAAGGGTAAGGGTAAGATAGCTACAATAGAGATGGCTACGGATAGTGATTCAGATGATGATGGTGGGTGTGATGTCTGCCAATATAAACATCCTAAGAGATGTTATCTAGTTGTATCACACTTGAAGGAATCTAGGGTGTATGCCTTACATCCACGACTTGCACAAAGGCAAATGCCCAAAAGATTACCTTATCCATAAGGCAATCCTCAATAGTCCCACCAACCATAGCAGTACTACCCAAGTGGAACTCCTTCGCAACCTTACGAAGTGTACCAGCAATGGCAGCAACCACAATTGTGGGCATTGCCACCTCCAAGACAGCAATACCCTTACGAGCAACTAGATCCCTACGATTACTATGTTCAGCAACCTTCATCTCCAAGGGACTCCTCTGGTCATATTGCTACTTACCAATCTCACCACTACCCTCCTGAAACATACCAATCACCCTATCCAAGAAGGGATACCCTTACTACCCTCATGCACCTCTTATTCCTACACCTACTCCTCCACCTCCTACACAACTACTGCCTACTCCATTCATGTAGGGTGAATTACC
>MNCI01034954.1:2094-33493 GCA_015680685.1 Gnetum montanum | reverse complement strand
TTTGAGCAATAAGGGTATTCCAACTAATTACTAGCAAATTCAACTTTCAAATATTCATAAGATTCAGATATATCATCTTTTTTCTCTAAGGAAAAAATTATAATTTCTATTTTTAATACCATAAACTAGAATTTTAGTTTTATCAATATTAACTTTCATACCAAAATGGTTGTAGTAGTCATGAAGAATTTGAAGGATATAATTTAATTTTGTAGCTAATTTTGCAATTAAGGCCACATCATTTGCAAAGAGAAGCATGTTTAAAAATAATCTATTCACTAACACACCATAATTAGAAGTATTTTGCATCGATTCCTCCAATTTATCTATAAATATGTCAAAAAGGGTAGGGGACAAAGAACTACCTTGTTTAACTGTAACTAAGTTGTTGATAATTGTTCTTTCTCTAGTAATATTATCTTTAATAAGAATGTTAACTATCTCATATATTCTTTTAGTAGAAAGGAGATCTTGTGGAATGTTAATGCTATCCAATCTCTTCCAAAGTTTATCTCAAGCAATAGAATTATAAACCTTGGAAAAATCAACAAAATAGATAAAAGTTGTATGGTTGGGTCTTTTTGCTCTATCTAGATGATAATGCAAAGTTATTACATGGTCCATAATAGAATAAAATTTGAGACTTCTTGAGAGGTTACCCATTCTGTACTACTTTAGGACAACACACTTAATTATAAATTTTTTATCTCAATGGCTGGCAACAAAAATATGTAAGACTAGAAAATAGTAATTACCAATGATGACAAGAATGTTATTGGTTGAATTTGCTTTGAATTCTTTTATTAAACCTTGAGTTTGTGTTACCAATAGTTTATAAACCTCTACATAAAATTTTTCATGTGTGCTTATGGTGTGGTCAAAAATTTAAGGGAGCATATATATGCACCAATGTTAATGGTATTTTAATTGTTAAAAAAACTTGATGCTTGTCATGGGGCATGAGAGGGGGGTTTACGTGAAAATCTCTCTACTATGCCTTAACTACCATGCCTGCTTATTGTACTAGTTCATGTATTTTGGTTAATCATCATGTTCCTAGGTCCCACCCTTACATATGGGCCCACTAACATACAAGGGTGGAACCCAAGAACACTTGTTTAAATAAAATAAAAAATGATATTATTAGTGGTAAGTATTTCAAATCTCAAGTTTCTTTTGGACTTTTTAACTTGTAGAGATAATAAAGTAGTTAAGGCACTATACAGACACTTTCGAGTTTACCCTACTCCATTATCGTTGTTTAAGAGGTCAGCAGATTGAAAATCTACGCGGGCCCTAGCCTTTTATAAAGTGGGCAGGTCGGCGATCTTGCACACTCATTGTCCAATGTGACAGAGAATGCATAAAAGTATTAAACGTTAGAGATGTCGATGACAAGGAGTACAGAGAATAACGAGGCTTCGGATACCCTAACACATCGACATCTGATTACAGTTACGGCTAAGTTTATTGTTCGTAAGCTGGTCTCGATTTTATACGATCCCTGGTTTAAAGTGAAGTTGCCCATTTGCAGAGTTTTTCAAAATGCAGACTCTTTCAGATACAGATGTCAAACCAAATTGCTTTCTTCCTTTGACTTGGTAATGGGTATTAAACCGAGAGAATTGTGAAATAAATGGCCAAGTAGCTCAGGCGAGCACCGTGGGAGGCTGGGAGCCGACAATGGGTTCCGTTGGTACCATATTGCTGCTTCTTATTTGGCTCATGTTTAAAGCCGGAACAGTGCTGCTTGTGGTATTCTATTCCATTATTGGACTCACAATTGGATTGCCAATTTTCCTTGTATACACGTCAGTTCTGTTGTGCGTCTTCAAAATCTGGAGGCGCCGCTACGAAGACACCAGAGACAATACGATCGCCCCCGTCCTGAATCTTCCGGACACCCTCACGGCGTTCAAATACCAGGGATTGGCCAGTGCCACAGCCAGATTCCAAACTGTAATCGGCCTCGGCCATGAGCGCCGTGGTGTCCATGATCCAGGGCAACTTGCCGATGAACGAGCCTTCGCTGCAGCTCAACATCCCTTTTGTTCCGTCTATATCAAAGGAAGGAAGTGGAAGCTTTGAAGTGCTCTCGCACGTAACATAGGTAAGATTTCAGCGAGTGACACTCTGTTATGGATTTAAAAATTCCCGCGAAAAGAATTCTAATTTTTGTTATAGGTAAGTAAAAAGGATCTCAGGTTTTTTTTAATGTCTCGCATAGTTTATGAAATCTGTCATTAATGGTCAGATTTAATAGTGTTATATTTTTATTGTTTAATATATTGTTTATTGCTAATTTTGATGTCAACCAGAAACTAAAATTTCTATATTTTAATTTTTACCTTACTAAGTTCTAAGATAAAAAAAAAAATAAAAATTAGAAAATGCACCTATCAACATGAATGGATATAACTGGTCTATTTTGCAAATATTGACAATTTCAATCCAATGGTTACACCCATTTATTACTATTTTTCCATTTGATTTATAGAAAAGGCTAATCATTTGATCCAATTTTTCAATCTATGATGTTCAAAGGCCAATTATCTTGCAATAATATTATGTATATAATGCTTAAGGGAATATATTGATCATCATCGTCGTCATCATCCTATCCTTGTCCCAATGAGAGAATCTTATTTGTTTACAAGTAAAATGTTCTTTAAGTAAAAAATTTCATGACTTCTGACGAAGAACAAGATTTAAAAACCCAAATTTTCATGTCTTCTAGACGAAGAACAAGAGTTTTGTACCTTATTTTTCCTAACAATGGANCTAGACGAAGAACAAGAGTTCTGTACCTTATTTTTCCTAACAATGGGTTTTCTGAAATTTTTTTTCCATCAATTAGTGTATGCTCTCACCCTTGGCCAAATTTGTTTTTTTTTGATATTTAATGCAAGTTTGGCTGAGAGTGAGAGCATAAACTAATTGATGGAAATATATTTTTTAGAAAACCCATCCTTAGGAAAATTAAGAGACAGAACTCTTGTTCTTCGTCTAGAAGGCATGAAAATTTGGGCTTTTAAATCTTGTTCTTCATCCAGAAGTTGTGAAATTTTTTACTCAAAGAACTTTTTACTTGTAAACAAATAAGATTCTCTTAGCCAATTTATAGATATATATTATAAATATATAACTAAGCTAGTGATTGCCAGTCGTCTGCTGCAACAATGATTTAAACATAACAAATAAAAATATTATAAGACCATGGAATGCTTTATTGAATGATTATAAACATGTTGTAATACAGCAGAAATGATCAATCTACAAACTTGCCTAATTGAAAATGTATAGTTACAAATGTTCTCACATTCAAAATGGTAAAAATTAGTTGACAAAAAAGAATGAGATCATTCTTCATTAGACTTAATGCGTTGCTCTTCATCCAATCTACTTTGAAGGTGCGAAGCCTTAAATATCTTGATATATCTTTCTTTGGAGATCGGAGGGAATATTTTCAAACTATCAATACTCCTTACTCGAGATAGTGCCACAAATGTAAGACATGTTGTTTCTTTGCTACCAACATATATACATGTTTTTTCCAATGTCATTCTCTGTGACTGATGTATCGTTAAAGCCCATGCTAATCTAAGTGGTAGTTGGCGAGATCCTCCATGTATGATTGGTGGAATGGGTACTTGTTGAAGATGTTCATTATAGCATTCCAACTGTGTTGAACTCATTGATGGGTGACTCTGAAAGTGTTGGCCATTGTGCGTAATTTGAACTTTCAACAGTTGGATTTTCTAGCCAAGCTCTTACTAGATCAAGTTCTTTCCCTAGAAGAACTGGACGTGATACTATTGATGATGTGTGTCTAATACTATTTTCCTCCTTTAAATCAACCACAGGACAATCAAATTGTAATCTCATCTCACCATCCTCCTTAGACAATCTCTATAGGATTTATAAGTAATTCATCTTCGACCATCAAATCATCATTATTTGAATACATTTGACCAAATCCATGACCATGACCATGTCCATGACCACGACCATGACCACAACCATGTCCACGACCACGACCACGACTACGTCCTATATGTGAAATAACTTCTTGATGCAATTGAGGCTGATGAACATTTTCATCAATAGGAATGAATGCTAAGTGATTTTCATGTTCATCTATGCATTCTCATCCTTGTGCTTGTCCATGTCCCTTGTTCTTGTCTATGATCCCTTCCATTCTATGAAATATTACTATACAAAGTGACTTAATATATTTAGCTTTATTAAATCAGACATTAAATGAATTCCATCTAAAACAAAAATAAAATTTCATCTACAAACCTCACTTCCTTCCACCTGTTGTTGCTGCATTTCTGCTCGACGCGTTCTTTGATGTAAGCGATCTTGTTCCATTCTTTGCAACTCCAAAGGATCTCCCCCTTGTTAAGCTTCTCTTCTTCGATCTCTGAGACGTTGTTGTCTCGCTCGATTTAACTCACACTCTCTATCACCTAGCATGATCTATATTTATAGGAATGAGAATAACGCAACCTTTCTAATGCAACATTTATAGAATCATGCAACCTTTATAGGATCTATATTTATAGGTTGCGAATTTGTTGTTTTTGATATATAATGCAAATACATATTTCTGTTTTGCAATGGACGTAACCTTTCATAACGCATCAACGTTAGTCAGCGTTATGGACAAAGTTGGCATTACCGAAATATGACTGGTAATGACCTCTTAGGAAAGTCAACGTTAGTCAGTGTTATGGAAAAAGTTGGCGTTACCGAAATATAATTGGTAATGGCCTCTCAGCCAAAAAATAGAATTGACTACATGAATTCTTTTTCATCATTTTCCTCTATGAAAACCTATATCTTTGTTTATTTACATTTTTTTTAAAATCATCTTCAATCATGTGATTGTTGTCCTAGAAATTCCCTAGCATGTGCAAAATCTAAAAATGAAATTTTTCTATGAGATTTGGTAATAGTAAAATAATATTCTATCCATAATAAAATATTTCTAATAATAATAGTAAAATAATATGAGATTTGGTAACAGTAAAATAATATTCCAAAAAGAAATTTTTCTATGAGATTTGGTAACATATCGTTAATGCTAAATAATATTCAATCCATAATAAAATAAAAATACAAAAACAATTATCATTCTTACTTTTTCAAATTTAATTTTGAAAATATTGGAGCATAGGTATGAATAGAGCTATGCAAAGATAGAATGGCATGGCTAAAGCACAAGGATGGCTACCTTGTTTTCAATCTTTCATATCTTACTTCACCAACACATATTTGATATCAATGTAGAAAGTTCCAATGTGAGGATTGCTTACTGATGTGGTTACTTTGGAGATAGAAATTTAGAGTTTGGGATGTACCTTGATTATGCTTTTTGTCAAATATGCTGCAATGTTCTATCAACAAAATCACTTCCAGAAACTATTCTTGCCAATTTTACAGTATGTATCTATACTCAAGTTCATTAAAAAATAAATTATATAGTTGAATATATGTTAGGTTATCAGGTTTTTTGATTTCTAAGCTAAATAGGTAAGAAAATTTTGTTGTAAAATATTGATTAAAATATGCATCTAATCAAATTGCACAAAATCACTGAAATGCAGAAATAAACTAAAAACTAACCTCCAGCCATTGATGCTCTCATTTGGATTGCGTGAATGAGTTTCAAAGAGTATCTTGGATTCTTCTATCACACAAATGCTCAACAACAATGGTGTATGTAGACTCTTAAGTGTTTGTGATAGGGACCAAAATTGTAACATTGCCATGAGTTTGATATCTTTTGGTGTCATTTGTTCTCCCATCAAGAACATTTTATAGGCCAGAAAATACATTACCAAAGTTTAATTTTTGGTTTAAATGTGAAATATGAGACCATTCTTATGGAAACCATTATAACAAATTCAGTTGGTTTCAAATTAAAAACCATTTGTTTTATATAATGTGTAAATGATTACATTGAATTTTCCATAACGCGTAAATGGTTACATTGAATTTTCCATAACACGTAAATGGTTACATTGCAACCATTTGTTTTCCATAACGTGTAAATAATTACATTCTCCCAATTGGTCTCCATATTTAACCTAATATCCATGAAACCCAATTTTCAAGAAATAAATACATAAATCATGGTGATAGTTCCTGTAAATGTGAGTATTATCTTCCATGTATTACAATGTATTATTTCTCAAACTTAATTTTTTATATGGTAACTAAACTTTATAAATAAACCCAATGTTAATTCTAAGTTCTACCATATGTGAATTTTCTCTAATAATTGTATGTGTAAACTGAATATTAGAAAACATCACAACTGAATTAGAGTTTCATTAAGACTATAAAATTGTATGTACAAATAAATTACATTATGGAACCAAGTCCCATTTGAACTATAGGATCCATAAATGACTTTGGTGGCATTCCTTTTGTAAACGGATCAGTTATCATCAATTCAGTGCTTGTATGCTTAATGACCACTTTCTTTTCCTTAATATGTTTCCTTATGGCTAAGTACTTCACATTGATGTATTTACTTTGACTACCACTCTTATTATTCTTAACCATAAAGATAGCAACTAAATTGTCACAAAATATTCTTAATGGCCTAGATATAGAATCTACAATTCTAAAGCCTAACCTAAAACTCTTTAACCATACACCATGTGAAGTAGCCTCAAAACAAGAAATGAACCTTGCCTCCATTATGGAAATAGCAACTAAAGTTTTCTTTCCACTCCTTTAGGATACATCTCCTCTAGCCAACATCAAAACATAGCTAGATGTTAATTTCCTCAAATGAACACAACAATAAAAGTATAAATTGGAGTAGCCAATCACCTCCAGATTGTTAGTTCATCTATATATAAGCATGTAATCTTTTGTACCTTGAGGGTACCTCATCATCTTCTTTGCAGCCCTCCAATGGTCAATGCTTTAATTACTTTGATATTTGCCCAAAATTCCTACGGTAAATGTAATGTTAGGTCTTATGTAGACCTGAGCATACATTAGGCTTCTAATAGCTAAAGCATTGGAATGTTGCTCATATGCCTTTTCTCTAAATCATTCTTGGGGCACTGGTTCAAAGTGAACTTGTCACCCTTCATAATGGATGCTATACTTGATAAACAATCTTTCATTTGAAACCTCTCTAAAACTTTATTAATATATGTTTCCTATGATAGTCCTAGAATACATTTAGATCTGTCCCTATGGATCTTAATGCCAATGACATAAGATGCCTCACCTGGAGAGCATAGTCAACCCAAAAACTAATTTTTTGACAATTTAGGCTAAGTGTCAACACAAAGCAACAAGTTGCAAATTTTTCTAAGTGTTGGGATTACACTCTCCATTGCCCCAAAGTGTAGTTGACTTAGTAGCAAGTGTAGTTAACACAAATGGCCAATTTTGTAAATTTTTCCAAGTGTTAAGACAACAGCTACAGATTTTTCAAAGTGCTAAGATTATGCTTTCCAACAAACTAGAGCGTAGTCAAGCGTAGTCAACACAAAGACACATTTTTTTGCAAAATTTTCTAACTGTTGAGACTACACTCTCCACTAGACCAAAGTTTAGTCAAGTGTAGACAACATCAAGGCCTAGTTTTTTACAAATTTTTTCTATCTCTTGAGACTATGCTCTCCACTACCCTGGAGCATAGTCGAGTGTAGTCAACTGGAAGCTGGATTTTGCAAAAATTTTGGTAAGTGTTGAGATTATGCTCTCCACTAGTTTGAAGCATAGTGAACATGGAACACCGTTTTCTACAAAATTTTTTTAAGTGTGTGACTATGCTCTTCCCTAGTCTAGAGCATAATCAAGCATAGACATGCAAAACAATCTCCAAAGGCCTTCACAATGTAGCACTGACATTCACCTTGGCTCCAATTCATCTTGGGCAAGCAATATGCATGTTTTTGCACCCCCCTTGTTCCCAAATTTTAACTACGCTCAACCCCACTCCTGACAGTGGATAGCGTATTCTTCAAAAGTTACATTTTTTGCATTTTCTTAGGTACGTTGCGGTTTTCTTGGCACATGCACATGCAATTGGTAGTGTAGTCAGAATCTCATAGCCTTGCATAGTCTGTCAGAGAAAAACACAACACAACACCATTTGCCTCAGTGGAGTGTGTAGTTGGTTGACAGTGTAGTCCCAATTGCCCCACTACCATATGGTAGTCTCTCTACATTTTTTGGCAACCCTAACCCTATAAATACCCCCACCATCTATGTTTTAGGGGTTGGCATTTTGGCATTTCAGTGGCATTTGAATGCATCAAGCATTGACAAACTTTCTGGTTAGCATTTGGTGAAGTTGTAGATAACATAGCCCCACTGCAGCCCAGTAGAACATCATAGCCCACAGTACACCGTGGTGGCCAACCTGACAAGCACAGACACCATGGCAAGTGCCAGACTTTATGGCCCAACACCATAGAGACTGTGACTATGCTCTCCACTGTGCTTGTTGTACATTGTGTACCTTCTAAACCCCTTTTGAAGTTAACTACGCTCAACCCCATTTGGAGTGGTGTTCCATTTCTCTCTCCTACATTTTTTGCATTTTCTTCTATTTTGAGCAAATAGGCACATTACACCTATGCTCAGGTGATAGTCTCCACATGTTGGTACCTTCGTTTTCTTCAAAACCCTTAACTACACTCACTTCCTTGGGCACTCATGACTATGCTCTACATCATTGACATTGTCAACACACTAACATCGTCAACATCGTTAACACGCGAACATTGTGCGAACACTTAGCACCGTTTGGCATTGCATAGATAAGTCCTTGTTTGATCGACAAGACCATTCAAGGCACCCTATCTCTATTTCCAGTAGGCCCTCATGCGAACGCAGGGTTATGCTATGCATTTGTTGATCCCTCGGTAATTTCAGCCATCTACATTTTCGGTTGTTACGTCACCCATATCCTTCATATCAAAGTTCTTAGAAAGAAACTGTTTCACCTCGTATAGAAATCCATTATGATTTGTTTTTGATGCCCTCATTGGTAGTTGGTTAATCTGTAAAGTCTATTTTTATTTTTCATTAAAATGTAATATCTATTTAATAGTTCCTTGGTTTACTCTAGATCTTTAGATGTAACAAAAAAATATACAAGATAATAGGAATAAAACTTTTCAATTATACATGATGACTTGTAGTTTTAAGCATACAATAATCAAGTTCTTACCTTTATCATTGTGAATCATTCTTTTCAATTATACATGATGACTTGTAGTTTTAAGCATACAATAATCAAGTTCTTACCTTTATCATTGTGAATCATTTAAATATTGAAATAGTGTTATTTTCACTTATAAGTTAAAAAATGGTTTAATAACACTATTTCAATATTTCACGTACCATTTGTTAAGCTTTCATTATTTCATTTTCTAAGTAAATGATGCTTGTAGGGTACCATAGTGTCATCAATATTGTTGATGGGATTGAGGGCAGAAAAGCTACAAAAGATTTTGGGAACGCGAGAAAGTAACTAACATACCCTGAAAAGAGGGTGGTGAAAGTCAAAGCGTATAGACACCACTGATAAGCATATTTGTTAATAATAAATAAAGTCAATCTTTGTAATTTTCCAATGCAACAGTTTTTTAAAAGCTTTGAGCTTCTCGTCATTGATATTCATGCGGCTTCAACCGAAGTTGTATTGTATATCATATATCGATAACAAAATAAACCAAGGAGAGCAGGTAGAAAGGCGTTCCATGATAGATCTCTGATTTCTGTTTTAAAAATAAAAATGAATGATTTTTTCCCTAAAAACCATGATTTGAAATTTTACTTTTTGTCGGTAGAAATGAGACGTGGGTTTACCCATTCTTCACCTTGAGGCAAGACTCACTCATTACAAATTAATGATTGTTTTTTCCTACAAACTAAAAATCTTTTTAAGAAATATATTTTTAAATCCATAACTATGACATTTTCCATTTTAGTTTCCTAGAGTTAACCTATGAAATTTTAGCTTAAAGATAAGAATGTTGACCAGGAAACAATTCACTTATAAGTTAAAAAAGTTTGGTAAAAATATTTTCACTGATTTATATCCGGTTCCTTGTGAAATTGTATCCTGCCCGTCTAAGATTGAATGGTTTATTTGACCGGTCATATTAACAAGAGCGAAAGTTGCTTTGGCCGAGTGGTTAAGGCGTGTGCCTGCTAAGTACAGGGGGTTTCCCGGTGAGAGTTCAAATCTCTCAGGTGACGACACTACCTTTTTCCTTGCTTTCAATACATACAAAGTTTTAATTTACAAAGAAAATGCCCTCCTGCAGGCTTGCGTTGAAGAGATGAAATGAATTGCTTTCAAATGCCCTCTTACAAACGTGTGTTGAAGAGACGAAATGGATTGCTTTCAATACAAAGTTTTAATTTACAAAGAAAATGCCCTCTTGCAAGTTTGCCAGAGGAAGAGACAAAATGGATATGTGTACACTTAGATGAAAACGCGATATGATATGATGCTTGTGTGCATGGCAAGAAACTAACATACTCCAACAATTATTTACCACTCAAATCATTTAATTTTAACTAGCCAAGATCGAATTTAGGTGCAATAATTAGCTTTTTGATCCTTTCTTTTTCCATTATCTTTGAACAAAATTTAATATTTAAAATTGTGTAATTGAAATTAAGGTTTGAGTTTTTATTACATTTTAGATCCCGAGAATTTATTGAATAGATATTACATTTGTATTATAAAATTAAATATAGACCTAACAAAGTAGCCAACTAATGCTAACAATGAATTTATCAAGAAGTGATAGACTATTTACTACAATATTATTTTTTGTCTCAAATGTTAAGTCCAAGAGTAACCAAGAAAAACGTATACCTCATCTTCCAGATCTTTGGATTTACATAGCCTACATGTGCATTCTTCTCTATTTATTTGCACCCATCTTCCACTTTCTATTCTAAGATGATGTAAACTCTTGCTAATGGAAATGTGACATCTCATTGAAAATACAATTAAGTTTAACTAATTACATCTTATATATTCCAAATCAAATTTTTCTCTACATTTGACCATAACATTATCAGAACCCACTTGCGTATCAACTTACAAATTTGGTTTGGATTACTTTGTATCTCCTCCAATGAGATATCCCAATTCTTCAACCATTATATTTTTTGAACATACCATCCTTGCTCATTTTTGTCATTAAGAACTACTTTAGAAAAATTGATTTTCTTTGTTTTTGTCAATTTTTTAGTATAAACAATAAATTGAGAAATCTACAGGGAGTAGATTACACTCTAACAAAAGCATAGAATAAGGTATTTGAACTTTCACCTTTAATTCATCAAGTAAAACTATCTTTTGTACTCTTTCAATGGCCTTCCAATTTTTTGCACTAAGACCTAGTCCCTAAACACCACCAAATATTTTGGACATTCATGTCATGAAAAATGAAATCTAACTCAACTAAGTGGCTAACCACCACTAGATGGAACAAAAATAAATCATATAAACTTTTGATTAATATATGATTTTTTTGCTCAAAATGTTACAATCAACCAAACAGGTTGCTCATCCTTACGGGTATTGGGCAAGAATGCCTAGACTTGTAGCCTAGGCTCACACATCTAAGCTAGTAAAGATCAAGCTTACTCAAAGAACTAAATATCTGCCCTACCATCACATACGCAATACAACCCAATTTATAATTGTTTAAGGCTCCATGACTAGAACATACATAGGTTCATAAAAAATGAGGAACCAATAATGTAAGGGTAATACTAGAAAGAAAGAATGACATTTACTATTTTGTAACATTGTCCATGTCATAATTTTATATAAGGGGATCCCTCAACAATCTCTCCCTTTTAACATATATAGAGTTTCAAATAGGCTAGATGTTCTTTTACAAATATCAAATTTTTCTTAAAGTAGTGACTTGGTCATCATATCTAATCCATTCTTGTCAATATGGACGTTCTCAATGCATACAAATTTTAATTCTAAGACATCATGAATCCAATGATATGTTATGTCAATGTGTTTGAATCTTAGATAAAAAGTGAAGTTCTTTCCAAGATCAATGACATTTTGATTATCATAATAAAGAAAAAATTATTTTTGCTTAGGACCTAACTCTAATAGAAGATACTTCTTCCATAGCTCTTTGATAGCCTCAATTATGGTGATATATTCAACCTCAATGGTAACAAAGCAACACATGTTTACAACTTTGATTACCATGGGACAACTCCCTTGAAAAGGTCATCAAGTATCTTGATGTAGATCTCCTGGAATTAACACCAGCAACTATATGTGCATTTGTGTAATAAACAAGCATAGGGTTGTCATAGCTAAAACATAAACATAACTTGGAAGTACCTTTGAGATATCTGATGAGTGGCGAGGTACCCCTACACTCAACCATATGAATACAAGTGTTTCATGCATGATTTGGTTGAACTCCACAAACAAGCTAGTTGTCATTTCGAGATAGTTACTCGTTGATCGCAGTTCATTGTCTTCCCACCTAGACTAGTATATGCTTTGTGACGTATGGTTTAGTCCAAAGTGAGGTGTATGATATGTTCCTAAACTAATGCTACTCCTAGAGGTAATTAAAAATAACTTTAATTAGGCTAAGAGGAAAGGGAGAGAGGGTCTAAGCTAATAGGAGATAGGGAGAGAGAGTCTAAGCTAGCCTAAGTGTAATGAGCATCTATTCCTTAATCATCCATACACATCTTAGGCCTCATGCACGACTACCACTGGGATTACCAAGTGCATGGCCTAAGTACACTATTGGGATACCAAGTAGTCACACGTAGATGCTCGTGATTAAGTTGTACTCATTTCATGTTTAATGAAAATAATAATTAAGTAATTAAACTAAGTGAATGCTGCAATGATGAAGTAATCTTGATCTTTATTTTTGGTCATGTGGGTGTCCAAGTACGTCACACTCAAATAAAGGATGCCATACAATTACAATCATCACATTACAGGCATGCATTGGGGGAAATGCTTGAGAAGAATTAGAAATGAGAACTAAGAACTAAGACTGACTAACTTATATCTAAAAACTTAACTCTTCTCATGTGCCTACATGGGTATTTATAGGCCCGCACAGGAGTCACAATATTGTGTATCTGATATCATTACTTGGGCTACGATATCATGTACCTAATATTGTGGATCCGATATCGGGGGTCTGATATCATAGATAGATGAATCAAAATTCATCATACCCCCATGACTAAATGAAAAATCATCCTCGAGTCAAAATGAGAACAAGCCCCATTGATTACATAGTAGATAGGTATGGGATTACTGACTGATGGGAAATTTATTCATGCTGTAGTGGAGAACTCAGTAGAACAAAATTAGGAAATAGCACAAAATTACAAAATTACAAAATCACACAATTGCAAAATTGTAAATTTTATTTGGCTCATGTGGTTCTAGGTGGTAGTGGCTCCTCCATGGGTTGCTTCCCCTTGTCTTGTGCTTTAGGTGCTAGAATTTGATGATGGTGAAGTAGTACCCAAAGCTTTTCCTCTTCTGTTCAAGGATCCTATGATGTCCATGCTGATGTTCCACTCTTTGATGGAGTCAGCATCTCCCATGGGCATGGTAGTTGTGGAAACATTTTGTTTTCTTTGACATATTGGGCCGCAAAAAACTGTCGTTCCTCCTTGTAGGATCTGGCTTTGTCCCTATACTCCTAAAAATCTATAATCCATCAAGCCATGTCTGCTGTGATATTTTTTTATCCTTGGTAGCTTGCTTTAACCACCTCTAGTTCAAAATTTTCAATTTCTGGTCTCTACAACATTTTCTTGTGCTCTGCAAATTCTGCTTGATATTTGGCATAGGTGATAGCTACCTACCTCTTGAGCTCTATCCTCAAGAATCCTGTTGTTAGCATGGCTAGATTGGCATATTACAAGTTTGCCAATTCCATGTACTCTGTGAGATCCTGAATCTGTAGGTCCTGAATTTTAAGTTTCACCTAGTGGGCAAATGCATATGTATCCAATATGACCCGCCAATTAGTGTGTTGATCACTAGAAGTGTTGATGTGGGCCTTGACCATATGGATCTCCTTTTCTATAACTTGCTTGTACATTCCCACCTAGTCTTAGAAATGCTCCTTTAACTTCTCATGCTCCTTGGCCTCATTTTTCCATGCGGTTATTTCGATGGCCATCTTCTGAAATATTGCACATGTACTATCTGAAATCATCGACATAAGGATAGAGAAAAATGAATGCCAAAGAATCTCTGGAGAGATACAAATGAACCCACCTTCGCATGAGGGCAAGTTGGAAAAATGAAGGTAGAGTGCCTTGGATGGTTTGCACACAAATCAACTAAGGACTTCCCCGAGCATAAGGTATGTCTTGCGTTGGGGTTATTGTAACAAACGTAACATGAGTATGTAAATAGAGTGTAGATGTAATGTAAGAATGAACCAGAATGATGCAAATGTAAAAGAATGAACCAGGATAATGTAAACAACTTAATGAATCAAAATAATGTAAACAACGCAATAAACCAGAATAACTTGAACAATGCAATGGAAGTTAAAAGAATGTATTATATTAATTTAGAGAATAAAGTGCACTAGTCAAAACATAGCTGCTGTAACCTCAGCGTGAGTTGGGCATGAGCTGGGTATGAGCTGGGCATGAGCTGGGCATGAGCTGGGTGTGAGCAAGCTGGAATGGTTCATTTCACACCAAATCTTGATTTTTTTGAGACCTGTCTTTCAAGTGTAACTGCTGCCCATCTTTGGGGACAACCTACATGTTGAGTTTGAGCCTATTTGTATCTTGATTTAGGTCATTTTGGCAACTCACGTTGGACTCACGCTGTCAGCGTGACCTGGGCGTGACCAATGAAAATGAACATTTTTGGAGTTGAAATCTGAAGTTTTGGAGGTTGAAACTTGGAGAAATTGTTAATGGACCTTGAGGGTGAGTTTTACCCTTGAAATAAAACCATTTTGATGCTATTTTGGGGTAATTTTGAGGCAGGTTTGAGTTACTCATGCTAGGCTCACGCTGGGCTCATGTTAGGCTCACGCTGGGCTCACGTTAGGCTCACGCTGGGCTCATGTTGCCAGGGTGACCTAGGCGTGAGTAGCAAGATTTGTGTGATTTTAACTTGAAATCTTGGATTTTGGATGCTTAAACTTGGAGTAATCATCAGTGGGTCTGAGGGGCCCTTGCCCATTCAAATTAGGATTTTTTTGACCTAATTTGGAAGCTCTGAAGGGTTGGTCACGTTGAGGGCAAGCTAGCTTGACAGCATGAGCAAGCTGGGTGTGAATTCCATGCCTTAGTCAAGTTTTACCTCCTGAATGCCGAAAGGGGCTTGAATCATTCTTGTTTCAAAGCTAAAATTTTGTGGTGTTTCAGCACATACCTCCTCTATTGAGAGGGTTCGATTCTCTCTGGCCAAACAGTTCATGTCATGGTTGACCCTAATCAATTGTTCTCGTAACTGTTGAAATTTTTCTTCGATAACATTCTTCTATTTCTCTGGAGTGGTTAACCAAATATTATCAATAGTGAGTTATTTATTCTCTTCTTGTAAGGCTTTGAGTTCCTTGGTGTGCGCGTAGGTTTGCACTTGTGCCTTGGAGGCATCCCAGTCAGCCTTCTCTTTCTCCTCCACCACTCTTTTATTGTCCACCAAAATTTTATTGAGTTGCTTAGTCCTGAAGGTGTCCAGCTAGTCTATGGGAACAAATTGAGAGGGGTCCCACTGTGCAGCTTGCAGGGTTATGAGCCTTTCTTGGAGTCTTGTTAACTTTGCTTTTGCGTGCTTGGCCTTGATCTCTGTCATGACCAACTTTTCTTTGGTGGAGATGAGGTCTGATTGTGTTGCTGTGACATCTTTTGGGATGTAAAATAAGGATGTCATTACTTGTCCTATTTGTAGCAACCGATGAAACACATCCTCATGCTTCACACAAGTCATCAAGGGACTGGCCAAAGATTGAGCATCATGTGCTCCTGTGAAGTCTACTAGTGGTAGAACAGGGATGTTGAAGGATTCTTTGATATGATCTACGACCATCTCTATAGCTCCTGCTGTATCTTGGTGCTGCATGATCACCACTGTTGCCCCTTCACAAGTCTCTAATTGCACCCAAAAGGATGCAGTGTTCCCTGAGATCTGTTGTGACCACTGAGTCTCCCCTCCTCCTGTCTGAATGGACACCTCACCCCGTGCATGATTTATAGAGATAGGGGACCATACTGTATCATTGACGACATAGAAGAGATTAGCATTATCATGAGTTCCCCAACTCACCATTTTAGCGATGGCCTTGAGATAGCTCATTGATGGTCAATAATTCTATGGCAGTAGTGGTGGTTGGTCTCGCTGGCTCATGTTGGACCCTACTTCTTCTTATTGACTGGGCCTCATGCTTGGAAGTTGGCTACGCCCTGCAGTTTGAGTTGCAGTGGGCCCCACCATTTGTTCTTCTCTAGCTCTTCCTCTAGCATCTTACCAACACTTTTTCTTTGAGTTGGTGGCTTTAGCTATTCATCAAATAAAGAATTTTGGGCTCTTTTGAGGATGTCATTGGTGTACGCCAGAATACCAGCACACATGCACAGCTTCTTGATGAGACAAGGGAAGGGCAACACAAACTTCCCTATCTTGCATTCTTTGAACAGCCTTAAGATCTCCATGAGATATAGATTAGGCAGGTTAACATCAACCTTTCCCATCAATATTGCACTTCCTCTTGCCACATATGTTGAAATTCTATTTAGTCCTCTTGTGGGGAAGATGTGATAAGTTCTAATTTTGAAGTATATCCTTTCTTCTAGTGTTAGCTCTCCATATGTCTAATCTTCTTTACTATACGTCCTTTTCAACCAAATCTTTTGTGCATCTATGTTGAAGTAAGTGGATAGGTGAGCAACTTTCAGCCTCGTATTTAAAAGGTTTAACACTTCCAAAATGGCCTTGGCAGAAAAATCAACAGACACACCACCAATGTCAACAGTGGTGCCTTCTTCTTTATTGTGCCAAAATTGGTACATTTCTCCTAAGTACTAGGCACCACTTTCAGAGAGGATAGGCCATAATGGGGATCCTTTGAGCTAGTCCCTAATGGCCTCAGGAAAGAATTTCATGAAGGGTCTGAAGTTCAATTCCATGATCATTGTAGCTAATGTGGACCTTTCATGGATGGCTTGAACACACTTCGGTGACAACATGAGGTGTTGTCCCTATTTAGGCACTGTAGCAGCTCCACCTTCTGCCTATCCTAATTGTATAGTAGTAGGAGTCTCTTGATGGATACTGAATAATTGCACCTCCTACTCTGCACATTGTTCAGTAGAAACCTATCCTCTACCTCTCCTAGGTCACTTAGACACACCTTGAGAAGGACCTTCTTGTTGTCCACGCTTTGGGGCCATCTGCAATCACATGGGGCCAATTATTGGTAAGGTTTTTTGCAAAAGTTAACTTATACCTTACTTCTTGTCTTAATGAATTTATTTCTTATTTGGTGTTATTTAAAGGTAGAAATTTTATGGAAATGTCCCCAAAAGGTTTTAATATTTGGCCCACTTTGCTTAGGTGTTTTCAAAGTTTAATTTCCCGATATAGATAGAGAGATGAAATTGTTTTTGGCACATGTTTATTATTTTTATAACTAATTACCCATGATAGTGTCCTTTGGGTGATGACAAATTTCAAAAAATTTATGTGCAATTCAGCGTGTACCCCTTCCCCATGACTAAGCTGAATACTTCAGGTTCAAATAGGTTCTAACAGAATGCAAATCAGAGCGCTAGTAAGCGAGTTATGGCTAGTAGATCAAGAGGTGTGTAGGTCGCAAGTTGTAGAAGAAAATTTGAAGAACTCCCCTTCAAGAATAGTTGCAAATGATGTTGACATTCACTGGGGGGCCCATATATATAGGTTAAAAGGACGTGATATTGTAGCCTAACGAAAATAGGGTATTTGGAATAATTGATAAATTTTTGAAATTCTATAGTGTAAACTAAGGACTTTAGATCAATGTGAAGGCTCCAGGGTAATGTTGATTAGGTCTAACAGCATTGAAAAAGTATCATGGTGTAAAATTTGGCAATGAAGGTCATGAAGAGTATGAGGAAAAAGGACATGTGTTAGTACATAGGAACGTTTGATCTGGAAGGATGATGATAAGGGAAAGAATATGATTGGTGACATAATACTTGGAGGGTATAAAATGATGTGAGGGTGTGCAACAAGTACAAATTACAAAATTCATGCAAGTGGGTCCTCCTCAAAGTAGTTTTCAACCTATAATGCCCTTGCGTAACCTCACCTTAAAATGTTCATAGGCACAAAAAGAGTAAAATGTAATCCACACTAATTCCAAAAAACACACACATGTAAATACCATTGCAATGAGATATGATTTCCATGCTACCCAAGACGCAAGTCACAATTACATGAATAGTGGGATGAGGCGAATCATAGAAGGGATTTTAGAAATCAGGACATGAGGTAACTGACCTAGGGCACAATGAATCCTGCGTGTAAGGCATGATTAGTGTGTCATTAGGCCATCACTCTAAAATCAAGACCAAGTCCATTCCTCAAATCAATGACATCACATTGCTTCTTCCCATGATGGACAACCATATGAGCACCATGATAGCAAGGCGTACGATCACTTGGTGTTTTGTTCAAAGGAGGAGTGATTTTTCTTTGTGGAACTCATTTTTTTGATGAAGTATTACTTAATCTAGAGAAGCCGCCTACCTTCAGGCATGGGTGCATGTCTTTCCAGTGGGACCTCCTAGAATAGCATTATTTTTTCTAGTTGAGTGCCTTTTTATTACTCTTCCATTTCTCATTAGATCTACAAGGATCTTAGTACAACCAAGCTACATGATAACTCCTACAGATGTCACCAAAGAGAATCCAAAAGTCCCCTTGATATCACACCCTGGCCATTCCCTCTTGGTCCATCCTTCTTCGCTTTGGGTATAATAAACACAAGGTTACTTTAAGTTTTAATGATTAGGAATATCATTGTACTCAGGGTAGAACCTCTTATTAATGGAATGGGTAGGTGAATGTTGTGGGCTCGTTGTCCAAATAATTAGCTACCTAATACTTGATAGCATAGAACAACACCTCAACCAATGAGTCACATGAGTGTTTTATTCATAGATGAGATTACTTATAAAAAGATAAAAAAAAATCAAAAAGACAAAAGAATAAATTGAAAAATGAAAAACTAGAAAAAAATTGTAAAACTAAAGAAAATGAAAAAATATTTATTGGTCCTACTTGTTAGAAAGGAGGATACCCCCCATAACTAAATGGTTGGGAATAACAAGGATTAATAAATGAAAAGATGGGATCCTTGCATGTTGGATGTATT
Source organism: Gnetum montanum (assembly GCA_015680685.1). Classification (NCBI taxonomy): domain Eukaryota; kingdom Viridiplantae; phylum Streptophyta; class Gnetopsida; order Gnetales; family Gnetaceae; genus Gnetum; species Gnetum montanum. The sequence continues at coordinate 14,075 of MNCI01034954.1, read as the reverse complement.
GGGATCTAGTCATATTTGAACCGCTGGGTGTCTTTTAATATGGTGGTTGGAACGTACCCCGAGTGGGGTTCACACACTTGATTATAGTAAGCATAGTGGGGAAATTTATAAGATGTAGTTAATTGATGAGTGGTTGACCCACTATGGCACCCATGATCATAAGGTGCTATGTAAGGATCAACACATCTCCCCATGTGGCTATATTCATTGGGCCCCATGGTTATTGGAGTATTAGGTGGTGGCTCTGATAAGGTAACATGAGGTGTTGGGTTTGAAGAGAAAGATGCACCATAATGTTGGAATTATGCTGAGTTGGCAGATGTAGTGGTTTTTGAACTATGGTGTCCCTTTCTATGGTCATGTCTAAAGAAGGGTCTTCTATGATGTTGTGGAGGATTCCCACTATTGTTGATAGTAGAAGCACAAGTAACGTTCATGGATTGGTGTTATGGTGCAAAACCTTCTGGTACAATTGGTTGCGATGTAGAAGGAGGTGAAGGATGAGAATATTGATGGTGAGGAGAAGTGTGAGGAACATGAGGTGGTGATCTTGTTGGAAAGGACATAGGCTAATAGTACTTAGGAGAATAATAACAATATGGTGAGATAGAAGATGTTGATCTAGCTAGGGAAACAAGATGTTGAACCTGATAAGCACTTAGGTTCGGATGATATGAAGGGTGTGACTAGTTTGAGGGTGGCCTCCCCCACGACTGGGATCATTTCCATTGTGATCAAACACAATATTTCTGTATGAACTTTGGATATAACATTCTTCCCCAATGCTCCTGTAAATGTAACAAGATTAGCCATTGGCCCTTGGGGTGATTGTATAGGCAAATGTTACATTAATATGTATGATTGGTAGTTAATTTCTTATTCTTTTCAACCCTTCTTTTTGATTGTGCAAAGGTGTTTTGTCCTATTTCTTGGGCTGTCATAACTCTATCTCCAATAATGTTGGAATATTCTCCACATTTTTCATGTATCCATTCCATCATCCTATTGATCTTTGCCTCAATTTCATTTAATGAGTGTAGTACAAGCAAAGATGGTTCCACCTCCTTGCGATGAGTTGATTTCTCCTCTTCATAATCATGGGCCCTTGTTGATTTTTGGGCTTGTTAAGATTTTTTAACATTCTCCCATTTAGCCATTTCTCTTTCTTCTTTTACTCCTCACTTAATAAGCTCTTGGAATTGATGGGTTCATATCTCATATAGTTGACCTCTGGCATACATCCCTAGGGTTTCCCTTGTTTCATTACGGAGCCCATCTATGATATGGTACATTAGCCTTTCCTCGGAGAATCCATGACCTTGACAGTTATTTAATAGTGCATAATATCTTTCTAAGGCCATATCCAAGGGTTCATGTTGCACTTTTTTTCACTCTTGGATTTGTCTCGTTAAGGCTAACACTCTCGCATAGGTTTGATATCTTTCATTGAAGAGCTCTACCATTATTGGCCAATGTGAGATTGATTTTGGTTTTAAAGACCTATATCATAATTTTGCTTGGCTAATGAGTGTCATAGGAAAGAGCTTAAGTTTTTGCCATCCAGTATCAATGTTATTCCATACAAAAGCATTTTGGAAGGCTTGTAGATGATGTTGTGGATCTAAATCATAGCCTCCTAAAAACTTAGGAAAGTTGTTTAAGTCAAGCCTGGGTAGACAATTTTCCTTACAATGCCTACAGGATATTCAAACAGCCCCTTGTATTTTCGTTAGGCTTATAGTGGCTAGTAGGGATTCATCGTCACTAGGTATGTTATGCATTTATGAGTTGGGATGATGTTGTTTCTGGTTACACTCATAGGAGATTCCTACATCAAATTGGGTACTCCAAACTTCATCTTCATCATTATATAGTTCATTGGTTCTCCAATGAATTACCCTACTAGTTTTTGTGTTATCATAGTCTTGTGAGAGAGACATGATTGTAAATTTATGTGTGGCTTATTTCAATTACTTCTTTCTAAAAGATGTATCATTAATAATTTATTACAATGATCTTGTATGATATAACTAATCTAGATAACTAGCACCATCCCTAGCAATGGAACCAATGATGAGTGACAAGATACCCCTACACTGAACCATATGAATACAAGTGTTTCATGCACGATCCAGTTGAACTCCACAGACGGGCTAGTTGTGGTTTCTAGATAGTTACTTGTTGATCACAGTTCGCTATCTTTCCACCTAGATAAGTATATGCTTTTTCATGTATAGTTTAGTCCAAATTGAGGTGTATGATATATTCCTAAACTAATGCTACTCCTAGAGGCAATGGAAAATAACTTTAATTAGGCTAAGAGGAAAGGGAAAGAGGGTCTAAGCTAATAGGAGATATGGAAAGAGAGTCTAAGCTAGCCTAAGTGCAATGAGCATCCATTCCTTAATCATCTGTACACATCTTAGGCCTTGTGCATGACTATCATTGGGATTACCAAGCACATGGTCTAAGTATGCTACTGGGATACCAAGTAGTTACATGTAGATGCTCGTGATTAAGTCATACTCATTTCATGTTTAAAACAATAATAATTAAGTAATTAAACTAAGTGAATGCTACAATGACGAAGTAATCTCGATCTTTATTTTTGGTCATGTGCATGTCCAAGTACATCACACTTGAATAAATAATGTCATACAATTACAATCATCACACTGTGGGCATGCACTGGGGGAAAGGGTTGAGAAGAACTAGAAATGAAAACTAAGAACTAACTAAGACTGACTAACTTCTATCTAAAAACTTGACTCCTCTCATGTGCCTACATGAGTATTTATAGGCCCACATAGGAGTCATGGTATCATGTATCTGATATTGTTACTTAGGCTATGATATCACATACCCGATATCATGGATCCGATATTAGGGGTCCAATATTGCAGCTAGATGAATCATGATTCATTAATATCTAAGAATCTATTTTACTACTTTTCATTGTTTATTTACAAAGAATTTGGAACACATTTTCCCACACATATTAACTTAATAAATACCAAATAATAATAGTAGAGATGTTATTGATGATCTCTTTTAAAAATTCAAAAAAGACCTTGATTTTCTTAAAGAGATTTGAATGGATAGTTTTCATTTTCCCATTTCTTAGCCTCACATATTCTCTAAGAAGTTTCCAAAGAACAAGCCTACAAAAAAGGCTAGAATACAACATTGTAATAAGGTCATTTACTCTATCATTTGAAAGGGATTATTTTTGTTAATGACCATATCCCACTTGGACATGCCTTAGTTTATCGAATATGACTACAATGGTAAGAGATTTGATGAAGATCTACCTCATAGCTGATCAGCAGCAAGATATCCCTACACTCAACCATACAAATACGGGCATCCACACACAATTCGGTCAAATTCCAAGGACTAAGTGCTTATGCGCTTTCGTGGAACAAGGATGGGCTAGTCAATTGTTGTCTTCCCAAGCTTACTTGTATAACACAATTGTATGGTTAAGTAAACTTGTGGTATATGATTTTTATATATTTTTATGTTTTATGGCTTGGTGCTACAAAGGGAGAAGAGAGATAACTAAGTAACTAATTTAATTGAACTACTCAACTATGCTTTAACTAGTTCTAACACTAGCATCCATTCTCACTTGCCATACACATCCTGAACTAGTGCAACACTGCTGGGATTACCAAACGCTAATCGTTACTAGGTTACCAAGCATTACACACATGCTTGAAGTAATCATACTGAGTGTGCTTACTTATGAGAGTCATAGGGTAATAGAGAGAATATTAATTAACCAAGAAAAGCATTAAATAACTACAATTAACATTAATTAATCTATTCTAGGTGCTACAAGGTTTATCATAAAGTTCGTCTTTATTGTTGTACACAAGGTGTGCTCAGGTACACAATGCTCGAATGAGGATTTGTTCACTTTATGACTCCTGCTACAGGCATGTAGAAATAATTCTAACTTTGAGAGGAAGAAAAGACAATATTTTGGGTAAGGGGCTAACTAATTTATTTCCAAACCAAGTGTGCATGCCTCTTATTTATAGAAGATAAGATAGGCCTCGATATTAGATGCCCAAAATCACTTGGGAGGCTCTGATATCGCATCCGTGATATTGTGATCTTGATATCATGGCTCATCATAATCCCATGACTGAATGAAAACTCATCCTCAAGTTTCTTACAAAATATTGGGAAGGTATGAGATTATTGACTAAATGAGAATTGGCAGTGATAGGGAATAACAAACTCAAATTGTCCAGTGAACGAATCGACAAACATATTACAACATTGATGTTCATGTCCTTTGTGGTGAACACTATACATAGATGAAATCCAAACCCTCATCTAATAGCTTGAAAAGAGAGAAAAGAAAATAAGGTGTGTTGCTGCTGACGTCATGATTGTGCCTTCCATTGTTTATCAATAGCCACACGACCAAACTTGTTCTCGGCATAAACGCTCTAGCTCTAGTCTATCTCGAGTGCTTCCTCCTATCCTAGTCCATTATTCATGTCATTGCCATCTGCACACACAACATAGTCACAAATGAGCAAGTATAGGTAATCCACAATGTAGTTGATACCTTGCCTCAATATAAGGCACATTAGCTGAGTTGTGGTTATGGTAGAAACTGGGTTAGAGGTTTATCACTGATAACTACGCAAGGTGTAGGGGTGATATAAGTAGTAGAATGGAAAAATTTGAGATAGGGCCCCTTAGACAAATTAAAAGGGCTACAAGCACTGGTTATGAAATTGGAAAGACATGTTACCCATGCCTGAAGGTTCCCTCTAACTAAGGTCCTTTCTAGCTTCCTACTTCTCCATCTCACTCTCCTCGGAATGGTGGTGACTCTTTGTGGAAGCATTCTTGTTACTTCAAGTGGATGGATTGGTCAAGTGTGTTGATGCGAGGTCACTGGATGTGGTTTTCTTGAGTCTGGATTTGGGATGAGTTCTACTCAATCACATTAACCATGAAATACACAAGGGACTTTACACAACCTTGTTCTTGGGATTCCATTCTATTCTCTCCTCTCCATCTTTCTTCTCATTTTTTCACCTCATTGCCGATTTTATCACTAGTCCATTTTTGGGTTGATGCATTGTTTTTCTTTGGTGAATTCTTGTGGGTAATTTTTTAACTCTTGCTTCCAAATGACATTCCTAAAGCCTACAGACTCTTTGGTTTGTGGGTTTTTTAGGGCAGAAAAGACATGAGCCTGCTTTGGGAAGGACCCACTGGCATTTCTTTTTGGTGCAATTGTTAACTTCTTTCCCTTAAACATTTCTTGTAATCAATCATTTCTTGTTTCATCCCCATCCATGACATCCATTTTATTGGCATTACCGTTGATATTTTTCATCTTTCTTGTTCCTCATGTTTTTCCATCTTATAGCTACTGGAGGTTCACTCTTAGTCGTGGGGGCCTTGGCACAATTTTTTAATTTTCTCCATTTTACTATTCACCTAACCCCTACACCTTGGGTAGTCACCTGTGATAAAGCTCTAAACTAGTTTATGCCATAACCCCAACTTAGCCAATGTGCTTCATATCGAGGCAAGGTATCAATTGCATTGTGGATTATCTATCTTGCTCATTTGTGACTATGTTGTGTGTGCAGATGGTGATTGTACAAATAATGGACTGGGCTTGGAGGAAGCACTTAGGATATACTGGAACTAGAGCATTTACGAAAGGAACAAGTCTGGTGGCATCACTATGGATAAACAATGGAAGGCGCAATCTCAGCATTGGTAACAACATGCTTAATATTTTTTCGTTCTCTTTCTCTTTAAGCTATCAAATAAAGGCCTAGATGTCATTTATCTACGAGTGTTCACCACAATGTTCATGAACACTAATGTTGTAATATGCTTATTGATCCGTTCACTAGGCATGTTGAGTTTGTAATCCCATTCCATTGTCAGTTGTCAATTAGTCAATAATCCCATACCTTTCCAATATTTTGTAAAGAACTCGAGGATGAGTTTTCATTCAGTCATGGAGGTATGATGAGAGCGGTTACTCTAATAATTAGAGTGGTTATTATTACAGCGATTACTCTAATTATTAGAGTGGCTATTATTAAAGCAGTTACTCTAATTATTAGAGTGGTTACTCTAATTATTAAAGTGATTATTATTATAGTAGTTATTCTAATTATTAGAGTAATTATTATTAGAGTGGTTATTATTAGAGCGGTTATTCCTGGGTTACTCCTTGGCCTATAAATACAGTGCCCAAGTGCACAATAGGGAGTAATTCAAAAGAAGTAGTCAAGTAGCAAAACTGTTGTAGTCTATTTGTAGCTTAGAGTATTTTCCAAGTGCCTGTAGTAGGAGGTCAAAGTGTGGATAGATCTTTATTCAAGCATTGTGTACCTAAGAACACCTTGTGTACAACAATAAAGATGAGTTCTTTGATTCATCCTTGCAACACTTGAGATTTGTTTTCTTACTCATTTCTTTTATTTTATTTTCTTATGCATTTATTTTATTTTATTTTATTTTATGCACTTTACATTTATGTTATTAGCATAGCAATTCATTTTGATCAATTAAGAAAATCATTAAATTACACTCAGTATGATCACTTTGAGCATGCGTGTAACACTTGGTAACCCAGTAATGAATAGCATTTGGTAATCCCAGTAGTGTTGCACTGGTTCAGGATGTGTACGATAAGTGAGAATGGATGCTGGTATTAGGATTAGTTCAAACTTAGTTAATGAGTAGTTAAGATAAATTAGTCACTTAGTTATCTCTCTCTTTCCCTATTAGCATAGGACATAAAAACATAAAAGCTATAAAAATCATATGCCTCAGGCTTACTTAACCATACAATCATGACATATAGGTAAGCTTGGGAAGACAATGATCAACCAACCCATCCTTGTTCCACAAGGACGCATAAGCACTTAGTCCTGTGAATTCGAACAGATCGTGTGTGAAACACTCGTATTTGTATGGTTGAGCGTAGGGGTACCTCGTCACTCATCAACACTAAAAACTTATTATCTATCATTGATTTTAATGATTTTTACTTGTTTGTATTGTTTAGAAATAAGAGATGTAGAATTTTTTAAGGAAAATCCATCATAGCCACATGACAGAAAGAAGAAAATAGGATACTATATAAGTTGGATGGTGTTACATTGGCTAGTAAAGCTAAAGTCCTTTATGTTCAAAAAGAGAACTTTACCATAAATCTATAACATAGAAGACTTGAACACGTGGAAGAAAAGTCCATCTAGATTCTTCAAGAAAAAGGAATAACTAAAGATAATTCCAAGGATCATTTATCTCTTTCTGAATATTTCTTTAATAGAAGATAACATCATTTGAGCTTTCCTAAAAGTACTCAAAGAGCCAAAAACACATTGGATCTAGTTCACAATTATGTCTTTGCTCTTGTTTTGGTAACTTCACTTGTTGGTTTTGAATATTATGTCTCCTTCATAGATGATTATTCTAATAAAGTATGGATTTACTTTCTCAAATTCAAATATGAAGTTTTAAAAAAATTCAAGAAATATCAAGCTCTTGTTGGGAATCAATTTGACAAAGAATTAAAGCCCTTAGAATAGATAATGACGAGGCAATTCTGTTTAGATGAATTTGAAAGGTCGTGCAGGATTCATAGTATTTTTAGGCAAAACATAATTCCACGTATTCCACAGCAAAATGGGGTTGTGAGACAAATGAATAGAAAGGTCTTGGAATAAGCATGGTGTATGCTTAATGATGCTAGTCTTGAAAAGAAATTTTTGACAGAAGATATGATGAAAGTTTGCTACTTAATTAATAGAATGTGCTCATCATCATTGAATGGCAAAATACTACAAGAGATATTAGCAAGTATTAAAGTTTCATTGGATCATCTAAGAGTATTTGAGAGTATACCTTATTATCATGTACCTAAAGAATGTAGATTCAAATTAGATTATAAATCCAATAAATGTATTTTTCCTAGATATGGCCATGGGGTAAAAGGATATAAGCTATGGAATCTTTGTACTAAAAAATCAGTTATAGTAGAGATGTAGTATTTATGGAATCATCTTAATGTGATGCAATTGAGGAAAAGAATCTAAAAAATCTCACTATGATACTAACTAAGAATTAGTTGTAGAACAAGTTAATGATGAATATAATGGTGATGAAGATCTACCTCCATAAGAAGATTAGCCATTAAGAAGGTTAAGTTAGGTATGGTAAATATCTAAGTATCGAGATGTTATATGTATTGTGTATTGGTGATGCTCCTTAAACCTATAAAGAAGCTTGTAATTTAAAAGTCAGTATAGCTTGGAAAAATACTATGGATGATAAAATGAAATAACTAATGAAAAAAAAGGCATAGGAACTTGTTAAACTTCCTCCTAGAAGAGAACTTTTTGGGTGTAGATGGCTTTTAGGATAAAGAGGGAGGAGTATACAAGGAAATGTTGGTGGTAAAAGGATACTCTCAAAAGGAGGATATTGACTATGAAGAAGTTCTTACACTAGAGGTAAAGTTAACATCCATAAGATCTCTAATGTTCTTTGGGGTTGCTTTGGATCTTGAATTTGAATAGACGGATGTTAAGACAATATTTCTTCACTATCATCTTGATGTGCTTTATTGTAGGCGCGAATAACAATGTTGTTTCTCCTATGTTGGATATTTCTTCATCCTTCAAAATTTTGTTAAATAATCATATTAGCCATCAAACTTTTGTATTTTTCCATTACTTTTCAATCTTCTATAGGAATGTTATCCAGTCCAACAGCTTCTTCATTTTGCATCTTTGATAAGGTTGTGTTTACCTCTAAAGAGGAAAATTCATTAATCAAACCAAAACTTGGTTCTTCTTCTTGGATATATTTTCTTTGAAATTCTTTGTTTAGTAATTGTTGAAAATATTTTTTCACCCTATCTAAAATTTAATTATATTTTACCAAAATTCTTTCATTTTCTTGATGTATTTTACATTATCAATATCCTTACATTTATTATTTATGATTTTTTACTAGTTTATAAATAGATTGTTCTCCTTCCTTTATTCCTAATTTCTCATAGAATTCATTTAAATTCTTATGTTTCACTTTGATTACTGCTACTTTTGCCTCCTTTTTTACCATTTTATACATCATCTTATTTTCTTAGTTTTCACTTTGCTATCATTCCTTAAAGTATTCTTTCTTATTTTAGATAGTATATTTTACTTTATTACTCACCACCATATCTTCTTTGGATGTATTTTTTGCCTTTTGTTTCACCCAACATGTTGTTTCTAATTTTTTGAATGCAATTTTCCATTCAATCCTAAATTAAATTTGTAGAGTAAAAATATCAATTCCATGTGCCTTCTTGAAGCAATTATTTTTTTTGAATAAGGGGGTTTTATCTTCCTTTAAATTCTAATATTTTATGCATTTACTTCCTTTTTACCCACTACCTTTAAAACTCTGTATAGCTAAGTCCATGATCATTACTTGAAGTTGTTATGAGGGACTTTCTAAGTATGGCCCTGTACTCTTTGCACATGATCCAGTCTATTTTGTACAAAAAAAAGTAATCAATTGGTATTTTATCTATACTACTCATATATGTAATTAAATGTTTTATCCTCTTGTTGAAATAAGTATTTATAATTATAAAGTCACAAGCACTTACAAATTGCAATAGTGAATCTCTCATATCATTGTATTCTCTAAATCCATGTCCTTCATGAATTTAATCATATCTCATTTGTATAGATCTAGCATGACCATTAAAATTCCTTCTAATGAATATGCTTTCTTGTTAGGGAATTTCTTGAATCGCAAAATTCATTAGATCCCAAAAATTTTGCTTAATGAAGTTTCTTAGTGATGAGCGGCGAGGTACCTCTACATCCAACCATACGAATCACAAAGCATTCACATGCGATTAATCGAATTCTGTGGACTTTATCATTTTTGTTGCACTACTTCTTTAGAAAGTGAATCTTGCCTTAAGGTCAATCATTGTGGATGAGAGTGGGTACTCTATCGGTTACTCTAGTAGTTACTCTAATTATTAGAGTGGTTACTCTAGCGGTTACTCTAACAGTTACTCTAATTATTAGAGTGGTTACTCTAATTATTAGAGTAGTTTCTCCCAAGCCTATAAATACAGTGCCTAGGCACACAATTGGAAAGAAGTCTTTTAGTATTCAAGTAGCAAAACTCTTGTAGTTTGTTTCAAAGTTAGAGTATTTTCCAGATGCCTGCAACAAGAGGTCGAAGTGTGGATGGATCTTTATTCAAGCATTGTGAACCTAAGCACACCTTGTGTATGGCAATAAAGACGAGCTCGTTGATTCATCCTTGCAACACTTGAGATTTTTTTTCTTACACATTTATTTTATTTTATTTTCTTATGCATTTATTTTATTTTATTTTATGCACTTTACATTTTTTTATTAGCACAAAAATTCATTTTGATCAATTAAGAAAATTGTTAAATTACACTCAGTACAATCACTTTGATCATGTGTGTAACACTTGGTAACCTAGTAACAATTAGCGTTTGGTAATCCCAGTAGTGTTGCACTGGTTCAGGATGTGTACAGAAAGTGAGAATGGATGCTGGTATTAGGATTAATTAGAACATAGTTAATGAGTAGTTAAGATAAATTAGTTACTTAGTTATCTCTCTCTTTCCCTATTAGCATAGGTCATAAAAACATAAAAGCTATAAAAATCATATGCCTCAAGCTTACTTAATCATACAATCATGACATACAGGTAAGCTTGGGAAGACAACGATCAACCAACCTATCCTTAGTTCATTCATATGCATGAAACACTCGTATTCGTATGGATGAGCGTAGGGGTACCTCGCTGCTCATCATTGGTGCAGTTGCCAGGGACTTAGTTTTTTATGCACTAATTAGAACTTAGGAAATTATTCACATTGTTGGAATGAACCCTTAGGGTTGGTTGAGAAAATAATAAACAAGAATACATTGCACACTGAATAGATAAGTGTGTCTCCTTCTTCATACGAAAGCACCTCACCACCTAGGTCTGAAACAGGAAACATTTAGCGGCGTAATACACATAAGGTTGATCCATGAGTCCCTCAACAAGCTTGAGTGGTATATATTCATTCCAATGAGTATATACCAGACTTCACCTTTATCCTCCATCAAGATGAACAACTATGTTGGTGAGACTTAGAAGGTAACATAGTGTTACCTCCCAATCGTTCAGTCCCAAGCATGCTTCTTTGTGCTCTCACATGAGTTGGTATGCCACACTTACATGTAGAATACATTGTGAAAGACTATGATTTGAGAGAATACTATCCCATGGAGGCACAACATCAAAGGGACTTACAACAGGAGAGACATCATAAGTCTTTGAAGGGTAAGTGGTCCCAGGATGCCCCACATGTCTTAAGCGAAAATGAGGGTGGTGAATCTACCTCAAGCAGTTAGCCAAATAACGATGTTCCTCCCCTTGACTTTGGCTAAGGGGTTGTGTATCAAAACCTATATTCCACTATTCATAACCTAGGTTTTATTACCCACAGGCATAAAAGGTTTGAAAAAGGGACATGAACTCATGAGAAAGGTGAACATTCTGATTACGATCATGATTGGGGCCGAGACCATAGAAGAGAAGGTAGCAGACACTGTCATGGTGAAGGTTCTTCTTCTTCTTCACCTTCATCATCTCCTTCAACCATGGGGATAAAGGTAGGCAAAGTGGAGGTCATAGAAGAAACAACCAGGATAGGGGATGAGGACACTCTAGAGAGTCACGACATAGAAGAAGGAAGAGTAGGGAACAACGTGGGCATCATAGACACCATGGACGAGACGATCATGATGAACCCCTACTCACTACTCGAATTATGTTAGACATAACTGAGGCTGTTAGAATTCCAACAAGGCATCATAAATATAGTAGGATCAAGAGATTAGATATGAACAACATCCCACGATTTGAAGGGGGATACAACA
>MNCI01034936.1:11223-22800 GCA_015680685.1 Gnetum montanum | reverse complement strand
GTATCACATCATATATAAAGATTACAAATCATATCCATGACTAAATTCATTTTAATGATACAATTTTGGCCGAGGGGCCAACAACCAATCATAGATTGGTAATGCTAACTAATATTCTATCCATAAGGCTCTAATGGTTACATCTAGTAACATCATCATCATCATCATTCTACCCTTGTTCTAGGGGTCACATCTAGTAACATCATCATCATCATAGCATTGCTTCAACAAAATGGGCTCAACTACCAACGTTCTTTTTTGCTATTTGCATGTATGAAGAGCTAGATCTTTATTTATTTATAGTTCCTTCAAATCATCTTCAATTTTTTTCCTATGTCTATTTTGGTCTTCCTTTCAATAGCTTTCCTCAAATAAATGTATCAAGCTTTTTTCTATCGTCTTATTATTTAATCTTCTTCGCATATGTCCAAACCATCTAAGCCATCATTCTTGTAACTTATCTAAAATACAAGCCACTTTAAGTCTTCCTCTAATGTCTGAAGTATGCAATTTATCTATTTTGGTAACATTTAGCATCTATCTATGTATTCGCACTTTAGCGACACTAATTTTTTATTCATGCCTCTTTTTCACATCTAGTAATGGTAAATAATAATTTTTTTCCATAACATCCTATGGAGTTGCATTAGGTAACACTAAAAAAGATTGCATCCATATCACTATAGGAGCTACATCGGTTAATGCTATAAATATATTTTCATTCATAAGAAACCATATAGAATGCAACATTTTTTTTTTAATTTTATGACAAAGTTGATCAAGAGTCTTTGCCTTACACAATGTTTATATGCATGAAAATCTATGAGAAAAATCATCCATATGAGAAAATAAATTTTTTCATAGTCTTAACAATTAGAGGGGTATTTCATAAATCTAGTAAAGCAAAATGTAAGATTCTTGTAAGAAGTTAGACAAGTCAAGTAATTACCATGGGATAGGCTAACATGCTTCCATACCTTCACCATGATTTCCATTTCCTAGTCATTTATTATACATATATATTAGGAACCATTATTGTGCCTTACACAATGGTGATATGCATGAAAATATTCAAGAAAAAACACCCATGAACTTCATGAATATTATGGGATAATCTAATGATGTGTGTGGGATCCCTCCAACATGAAGCCCACACCACATTAATATATAAATAAATAAAAGGAGGGGAAGGAAGGTTGCCTACTAAGTTATGCATCAAAAGAATAAGAGGATTCGTGATACAAAAGATTGCAATATGACCATTAACCTGAAGCAAGAAAATTTGCAAAGGTTTGTAGGGCATCAAATCCATTTTCTTACTCAAGAGTCATGATCTCGCCAAACATGTAATTTCTGCAACAACCAAAATGACAGCAATAAAATGAAACCCTTTTGTTACTCATTCTAATCTCTTCAAGAATTAAATTAAGCCAAATTTATAACAAATCACCTCTACTAATACTTTTGTTCAACAACAACCTATGAGTACCATAGGACCATGTTGAAGACCACCACATTATAAGAAGACATAACTTAACTAAAGTAGGCACAACCTAATAAGTCACCTCCCATAAGATGATCAAAAACCTTTAAGATGTTAGGGAATCCGCACTAATCATAATGAAGGGTAAAGTAAAAACAGAGCACCATGAACTTGCATATGGCCATTGGCCATGGTGCTGGTGGGCTTCGTTGGCTCATAAACAACAGATTTAAAAAAACAAGATGAACAATCCATCCGTCGTCATGTTCATGACCCATGACGATGACCCCGTTTTGTTTTTGCTTTTTTCAGGAAAAATAAGAAAAAAAGAGCAAAAACCAGCAACGACGAATAAACACGCGTTAATGTGTGAGTCATGGCGGAACCTTTGCCGCTCGCAAAGGGCAATACATGCAAATGCAATGCTTACCTCGCACACCCCGTCCCAAACTTGATTTCCGTTTGACCCAAACTTGGCCCTTCGGCCTTCGGTTAGCAAAGTAGCCCTTTCGTGATTTCCGTGTGTTAGTTTATTCATTCGTACTCCCTTGTTTTCTGTGGTCTGTGCCATGCCGTTGCCATGAATCTTGATTGCTTGCTGGCCACTTAACAATGAAATGAAGTTTCTAGTAAGATTCAGAGTAGGAGAAGTTCCGTAAGATTTTAATGCACAATGCAGACATCAAGAAAAAGAAAAGAATAATACGAGGCATGGCAAAGGAGAAGTTCCGTAAGATTTTAATGCACAATGCAGACATCAAGAAAAAGAAAAGAATAATACGAGGCATGGCAAAGTATAGATCCCGACAAAATTTCATTGGAAATTATAAAATAGACACCCATCGCCGATTTAATGCGTTTCTATAGGCTCCTGAATCCAACGTTCATCAAAATTTATCTAGAATGGCAAATCTCCAACACATACCTACTAAGTTAGGCAGCCAACCAAAATTAGCCACCCACTAACAAAGGCTACCTAAGTTCCACAACACAAGGCATTTTCTTTGGCTATAAATCCAAGGGAAATGGCAAATGGATGCAGGGCCAAAAGAGAAGCCAACGGCCAAAGAGAAAGAAAGGGCAAAGGGAGAGACACACAAATAAGCCTTGTGAGCTTGTGTTTCTCATTGTTATTCCAAGAATATTTTTTTTTTGAGGGTGTGTGTCAATTTTGTATACCTCTAGTACTAGTAATTGACTAGAGAGACATTTTGTATTCTTATTATTTATTAGTGGAAAAAGGTTTTTGGAGTTCACCCAAGGAAAGGTGAACCACATGAGTCCTTGTGTTATTGGGTGTTATTATTTTGCACTTTACTTCTATTGTCTACTCTATTAGTTAATATCCTACTTTTAATACACAAGTAGGAAAATACTACACAAGCTAGTTCATGGTGTTGTGCCCTCCTTTTCTAACAATTGGTATCGCAGCGCCAAGTTGGAGATCACAAATAGCAAAATGGCACAGTTTTGGATAGTCTATTGTAGTAGCTCGGCACTATAGCAACTTATTCACTGTAGCTCGGCACTATACCAAAACTCTGTGGGATAAGTTAGATGAAATGTATGTTGGAAAGACAAGAGGAAATAAAATGTACTTGATCACAAAATTGATGAACACCAAGTACAAAGAAGGTACTCCCATATCTAACCACCTCAATGGTATTCAGGGCATTATGAATTAACTTGTAGATTTGAAGATCAACTTCAATGTAGAATTACAGGAATTGATAATTCTTGGTTCCTTGCCACAAAGTTGGGGACACTCAAAATATCGATAACAAACTCAGCTCCAAATGGAGTTGTATCGTTTAGCCAAATTAAGAGCAATCTCCTAAATGAAGAAATAAGGAGAAAGATGACGGGCTCCACAAGTTCCAGTTCTGAGGCACTAGTTACAGAAAACTAGGGGAGGAGCCAAAGTAAATATCCACAAAAGCGTGGAAATGAAAGAAGTAAGTCCAAATCCAAAAAGGAGATTGAGTGTTATCACTATGGAAAGAATGGACATATAAAGAGGAATTGCAAAAAGCTAAATCAAGAATAATAGTAGCAACATCAACCAAATGATAATGATGGAGATCAAGCTTCAATTGTAAATTAGGATGCTTACATTCTCAGAGACATAAGTGAGGCTAATATTGTCAATTTGGCAACCCAGGAAATGGATTGGGTAATTGATAGTGATGCTTCTATCCATGTGACATCCAAAAGATACTTCCTCTCATCCTACACTCAAGGAAACTATGGTGAAGTAAAGATGAGAAATGATTCTTCAAGCAAAGCAGTTGACATTGGAGATGTTTACTTGAGGACAGATACTGATTGTAGATTAATTCTGAGAAATGTCAAACATGTTTTAGATATTAGACTGAATTTGATATTCATGATGAAATTAAATGATGGTGGCTATGAGAATAACTTCAAAGGACATTGGAAACTCTCCAAGGGTTCCTTGATGGTAGCTAGAGGAAAGAGGCAATATTCTCTATACATGACCTAAGCACATTTCATCAGATACACCATCAATGTGGTAGAGGATGAAGTGATAATGGAGTTGTGGCATAAAAGGCTTGGCCACATTAGCCAAAAGGGGCTAAATATCCTAGCCAAGAAGAATATGCTTTTGAAGGTGAAAGGCACACATTTGAAGAGCCGTGTATATTGTTTAGCTGGAAAGTAGCATAGTGTCACCTTAAAGAGCTCACTTCCACATAGAAGTAAATATGTTTTAGATCTAGAGCATTCTGATATTTTTGGTCCTATGACAACAAAATCTCTTGGTGGGGTATACTACCTTGTCACATTTATTGATGATCACTCTGGAAAGGTGTGGTTATACACCTTGACAATGAAAGACCAAGTGGTAGATGTGTTCCTGCAATTCCATATGAGTGTAGAAAAAGAGATTGTTAGGACATTGAAATGTATCGAAATAGAAAGTGGAGATGAATACTTGGGAGCATTAAGCATTATAAGAGTCATAGTATCCAACACCAAAAGACTTCTCCAAACACTCATTAGCTGAATGGTCTAGCTAAAAGGATGAACCAAACTATTGGAAAAAAGTCTAGGAGCATGTTGTCACTTGTAAAGTTACCCAAAACCTTTTGGGGAGAAGCGGTGAAGACAACTACTAATTTGATCAATCTTTCTCCCTTGATTCGTCTAGATGGAGATACTTCAAAGAGAGTATGACATAATAAAGATGTCTCCTATGATAATATGAAAGTTTTCAGTTGTAAAGCATTTCTACACATTCCAAAGGATGAGAGATCTAAGCTGGATGGAAAAACTAGGGAATGCATCTTTCTGCGAAATGGAAATGATGAGTTTGGCTATAGACTATTTGATCCTATTATAAAGAAAATTGTCAAAATCCAAGATATTGTATTCTTTGAAGATCAATTTATTAGAGACATTAACAAGGAGATCCAAAAACCAAAGCAAAGTGATAAGGTAAATCACGATCTTGTCCTTCCACCTAAATCACAGAATCAAGGTGGAAATCAACAAGAAGTTATTCAAGCTCCCACAAATGATGGTCAACAACAAAGTTAAGATGCAGTTGAAGTACCATTAAGGAGATCAACAAGAAGTCACCAGCCTTCTAGAAAGTATCCTCCTAATGAGTATGTGATGTTGACTGAAAGGGGAGAACCCGAAAGTTATGACAAGGCTCTCATAGATAAATACAAGGAGGAGTGGATCAAAGCCATGAAATCAAAAATGTAGTCATCAAAGAAGAATGACACATATGAATTGGTGGAATTACCAAAAGGAAGAAAAACATTGAAGAACAAGTGGGTGCACTGGATAAAAGTTGATGAAGATGAAATAAGGTATAAGGCAAGGTTGGTTGTGAAAGGATTTAATCAAAATCAAGGCATTGACTTTGAAGAAATCTTAGCACCAATGGTGAAGATCATATTCATCAGAATGATTTTGAGTTTAGCTACAAGTCTAAACTTGGAGGTTGAGTAAATGGATGTGAAGATTACCCTTCTCCATGATGATTTGGAGGAAGATATCTATATGGAGCAACTAGATGGGTTCAAAGTTAAAGAAAAAGAAAACATAGTGTGCAAACTAAAGAAGAGTATGTATGGATTAAAGTAAGCATCCTGGCAATTGTACAAGAAGTTTGAGTCTTTTATGATAGAGCATGACTACAACAAGACTATTGTAGATCATTGTGTGTTTCTAAAGAAATTTGCAGATGAAATTTGCTTATCCTCCTACTTTATTTAGATGATATGTTGATTGTTGGCAAGGATGTCCAAAAGATTAATGATTTGAAGAAGGATCTTAGTAAATGGTTTTCTATGAAACATTTGGATCTAACTAAGCAGATCCTTGGTTTGAGCATTTACCGGAATAGAAGTTCTAGGAAAGTATGGCTATTGCAAGAGAAATACATTGAGAAAGTGTTGGATAGGTTCCACATGAACCAAGCTAAACTAGTAACTTCACCGTTTGCTAATCATTTCAAGTTGAGCAGGGAGCAATGCGCTTCCATAGAAGGAAGAAATGAGCAAGATTCCATATGCTTTAGTAGTAGGAAGTTTGATGTATGCTATAGTTTGCACAAGACCAAACATTGCTTACATAGTTGGCATTGTGAGTAGATTTATCTTTAATCTAGGAGGAGAGCATTGGGCTGTAGTTAAATGGATTCTCAAGTACCTTTGAGGAACTCACAAACTCTCACTTTGTTTTGGAATTGGAAAGCTTGAACTAGAGGACTATTCTGATGTTGATATGACTGGAGATGACTCTAGAAAATCTATCTCAGGTTATTTGATAACCTTTGCAAGGGGATTTGTGTCTTGGCAATCAAAACTACAGAAATGTTACACTTTTAACAACAAAAGCAGAGTTCTTTGCAACTACTGAAGCTAGCAAGGAATTATTGTGGATGAAGAAATTCCTACATGAGCTCAAGTTTAAGCAAGATACATATATCTTGTACTATGATACTCAAATTGGTATACATCTTAATAAAAATGCCTCTTTTTATTCAAGGTTGAAGCATATTGATGTGAGGTATTACTGGATACGAGATGTATTAAATTCCAAGCAATTAGAACTAGAGAACATTCATAGAAGTGAAAATGGTTTAGATATGATGACAAAAATCATATGCAAGAACAAGATTAAGATCTGTCAAGAAATTGCTAGAATGGTTAAGTCCTTCATGTAGTCGAGAGGGTTAGATTGATGTGCATGGATCCCTCCAACATGAAGCCCACAACACATTAATATATAAATAAATGAAAAGGATGGGAAGGAAGGCTACTTGCTAAGTTAGGTACCCACCCAAAATTAGCCACCCATGTTGGCTGCTAAGTTAGGTAGCATTCAACAAAGGTTACCTAAGTTAGGTAGCATAGGGCATTTCTTTTGCCTATAAACCCAAGGGAAATGGCAAATGGATGCAGGGCCAAAAGAGAAGCCAATGGCCAAAGAGAAAGAGAGGCCAAAGGGATAGACACACAAATAAGCCTTGTGAGCTTGTGTTTCTCCTTGTTATTCCAAGAATATTTTTTCTTAAGGGTGTGTGTCAATTTTGTATACCTCTAGTAATTGACTAGAGAGACATTTTGTATTTCTACTATTTATTAGTGGAAGAAGGTTTTTGGAGTTTGCCCAAGGAAGGATGAACCACATGAGTCCTTGTGTGATTGGGTGTTATTATTTTGCACTTTACTTCTGCAATCTACTCTATTAGTTTATATCCTACTTTCAACACACAAGTGGGAAAATACTGCACAAGCTAATTCATGGTGTTGTGCCCTTTTTTTTCCCAATAGCTAATGTGTGCCTTCATCATTATTATAGAAGATCCTCTCAACCAAATTGTAGATATATATTATAAAGATATAACTAAGCTAGTGTGTAGATATCTTTTTAATTCATAGTTTTAATCTATGAATAAAAATCTATGAATAAAATGTCAAATAATGTTGGTGAAAGAGAATAGTCTTGCTTTCCTCCTATATTACTATAAAACTAACAAGAATGTATAGCTTCTTTAACTTTTAATTTAAAAATTATTTCTCTTTCTAAATTTTGGATGGCATTGAGTAAACTAGAATCAACTCTAAGTGTAATAGTCTTTCTCTATAATTGTTCTCTCACAATAGAAACAANTCTCTATAATTTTTCTCTCACAGAAGCTTTGACAAAATCAATAAAATAAATAAATGTTTCATCTTATTTTTTATTTACTTTTTAAATACAATATCTAAGAGTAACCATATGATCTATTGTAGAATATTTTCTTATACCTAACACCCCAAATTTTCTACCTAACAACTTTGTAAACAAGCTACTAAACATAATTAATTTATAGCTATTTAAATTTGATTTGTCTCTTTTTAAAAAAATCATAACAGCTCAACCAACTATTCTTTATAGATGCTTTATATGGGGTGTTTTTATATCAAATAAATATTGGAAATATAAAAAAGAAATTTAGAAACTTTTTCTACCTAATGCATTTAAAGTAAAAAGATAGACATAATGTGATATTATGCTTCTTGAAGTAAGGATGATACCCTTAGAGGTTAAAGTTATTTTTTAGTTTATAACCTACACTCATAATTTTTGTGTATTATCATTGGATAAATACTCCACCAAAAAACTAATGATGGAAACTCATGATAAAGGATGGCTTTATGAGGGAGTCCTACAACTTAATAAATGGAATATTCAAGAATACATAATTTGTTCTGATCTTAAGTAAGTTTGAAAATTGGTAAAAGAAGTAGTATTTCAAAAACTTTTAGAACATGAAGAAGGGAAAAAATATTTCTATTTGAATAATATCAAGGAAGATCTTAATTCAAAGGAAATTATTTATTTACTACTATTCCTCTTCATTTATGATGCATAATTAGCAAAGCACAAATAAAATGGCATCATCTAAGAGTTGAAATAAGTAGATGGCTCAAAATTTCTCATGAAGAATGAATATCTTAACTACGCAATACAAATAGTATTGAAAATAAATACTATATTTTCTTGTAATGTCCTACAATGAAACACATTAGACATAGATGGGATATTATAGTTGCAAATTTGTTTAATTTGTTCCAAATATTACCAAGCATACTAGGTAATTTTCTTAATGATATTTTTAAAACTCATAGCATATATGTTTCTATTGTCTAATAGATATAGAGGGACTCCGAGCCTAATAAAATTTCAGTTTTAGTTTTAGTTTCAATAACTTTCTTCACCATCTTCTTTTTCCTTAGGTCATTTCTATTCGTAGTTCTTTAGTTCTCAAACAAATTTGAAAGACATGATGCATGCTTAGCATGTCTTAGAACTACAATCATATTATAGTGTTAGAAAATATGCTTAAGAAAATTAATTCATGAGGGCTTCCTTTTTATGAAGGAGCTTAGACTCGTCATTCATCTAGATTATGCATTATTTAGAGCAAATTAGGAATCATTGCAATTTATATATTCATAATAGAAAATACTTCTAAGTTAAATTATAATATTAAGTTTCTTAACTTAATCTATCAAATTTTATGAAAGGTTATGATGATTCAGCAAATAGTCACACTCCATTACAAGGTATAAGAAACCTCGATCGCTTATCAAAATACAAGGGTGAAGAAGAGGTGAAAGAGAAAAGTAGAAGAGTTTGTAGGTATATATAAGAATAACTAAAATGACGAAGTGACATTAAAAAATAGCTGCAAGTAATGTTCATAAGCCAAAAGATACGAACAGCAATGATTTGTAAAAGTACAAATGAAAAATGCTCTAAGTTGAAGGTATGAATACAAGCATTGGAGTTAATTAGTTTCATCCAAAGAACTTATGAGTAAGCATTCACAAATAACTTAATAACGTACTAAGTTAAGACTATCATGAGTTCACCTATAAGCGTTCATAATATGATGAGTTATGAACAACAATTATAATTGTATTATCATCTTACGATCAAGAAACAAGTACAATATAAAAGAAGATGCCCTACTAGAGAAAAAGCAATGTCATTGAAATACAAAAAATTATTATGAACTTAGTATAGCCAAATTTGGAATTACATATGATGGTTACAAATCACTAGAACCAAAAATAGTATACTTGTTATAGACTATCTATAATAGCTTATGACTAGTACTAAGTTATAGAACCAAGTCAACTAAAATTGTTCATTATAAGAGGATTCATAAGTAGTTAAATTGATAAGAATTATGATACTCACAACTACAAATAATTATGAAGAGAACTTATCATTAAGAAGAGATATATGTTCTTATGATTCTATAATATTACTACCTACTCATAATATTTTAAAGAATTGTGAAGTTACTATAAGGTATAAATTCAAACTCCAACATGGATCATATGGAAGGAGGATTTTAGTCTTTATGGTCTAAACAAAATGAGAATAAATTTTTTTGAAAATTTAATTTCTAATTTTTGTAAGCTATTTATACGAATGCTTGCAATAGGCTTAAACTCAGCGGTTTAGCAACTTGAGTTCAAGTCTATTGCAAGCATCCATATAAATTCACATCAATGGTTTCGTAAATAAGATATTGTTTCAAGTATGTTTAATTTCAATAGTTGATTGCATTTTCATGCAATTTTGAATTTTTTCCTCTTATACTCTTTTTGAATTGCAATTTTCTATTTCAAGACTTCATTGCATTTTCATCCAATTTGGAGTTCTTCCATTATTCTACATTTTTGAATTTTTATCTTTTAAAGTAACAATAATGTTAAATGATAAGTTTTTTAATTGATTGATGATTGTTCGACATGTGACAATGAGGTATTAGCCTAGTAGTAAGACTCTTGATTTGAAAGTTCCACATCATGGGTTCAATTCTAGTGGGCAATATTGAGTTATTAAGGTCTAATTGAACTATATATCTTGGGGTGTCCTTGAATTATAATTATGAGTATTTCAACACCCCCAAGATGGAGTTATAAAATTATAATTAAACTATATGTCTTGAAAATAAATATTGTTAAAAATATTATTTCAAGCTCCAACACCCCAAATTGATCATTATACATAATAATATGTTTTTTAATTTTAGACCTTGTGATTTGAGTAAGATAAAGTTGAAGATGGTGCACTTATTGGTATACCACAAGACATATAGCCATCACAATACATTAGAAGAATATTGAAGACATATAATGATGCCTTAAGTGTAGCTCGAATTGAAAGATACCTCAAGTGTGATTCAAACTAGAAACTTCTTATTTAAAAAAACCATGAACTAACTAATTAAGCCACCTATCATTTATCAAACATAAAAGGATCGAAGATGTAAAAATATATCTTTAAGATTAAATATGAATTATTATTCATGATAATTTTTAGATCTCAAAATTTTCTAACTTTGGCATTTTTATAGGATAAATTGTTATGTCCATCATTTAAACTGATGATAAGATGTTTATTTCTTAAGTCATAAAACATAGGTTTAAGCCTTAGCCTCAAAAGAGATTAGTCTTTAACTAATCTACCAATCCTATTAGGACCCCTCTTACTAAGATAAGCATTAAACCTCTATTAAGTAATGATCCATTTTAAATGATCTCTAAGAAATATCAAGCTAAACCCCAAGAAAACTAGCCAACATGAAACTCTTAGAAGAATTATATAGGAATATAAGAATGCCTCAAGTGTGACTCAAATTGATAACCCTTTGCCTAACAAGATCAAAAGCTAACTACTTAAGCCACCTATTGCTAGCTAAAAAAAATCAAAATGACTTCTCTATTGTACTTTAAAAAATGACAAAACATGGTTATGCATTAATTGTCATGAAAAATGACATTAATGGTAAAAAGTGTAGAACTTGATTCATAGTCAATGTTAATATAAAAATTCTTCAATTATTTAGCACATAAGGTTAAATCATGCTATACTAATAAAATAAAAATGTTAAAACCTTATATATGTATGCTTTGATAGTAAGCCATCATGAAATGAAATTTTGGGGGGTTGGGAGAAGTGTGTTGGACCCTTAAAAAATTTATTAATTTAAATAGAGCATCAAATATACATGTAACATCTAATAAACCAAATCAAAAGGGTAAAAAAAT
>MNCI01034934.1:5474-20426 GCA_015680685.1 Gnetum montanum | reverse complement strand
CAGGTTTTGTGACTATCACCAACAGTGTGGTCACAACACAGATTACTGCCTAGTGTTGCAAGATGACTTCTAGAGGTTGATCGATCAAGGAAAACTGGTACTGGACGAAAGCAACCCAGTACGCCCTGAGAACCAATCTATGCATGTCTACACAGACCCCCTCAACGCCAATAATGTCGATTATGTCATCAATGCCATCGGTATTGACAGTGATCCTAAGCCACCCCAGCAGCCATTCGTGGTCCGTGTGCCTCAACGTAGTGCACCAGCACCACCGGCGATTGGCCGAAGCTTGCAACAACTGTTTGTTCTGAGAGTCCCTCCATGGGCATCCATCTCCGCTCCACCTGTTAGCGAAGTCACGCGATTCTACCCGCTAACATTGTTAGCTCCTTTCATCATCAGGGGGCCAACTCCTTCGACAGCCCCCACCCCACATAAGACAACTGAACAACTTTCTTGTCCTAAAAAATAGGAAGTGTGTTTTGCAGGTGAGACGTCGAGAGGAAGTACCATTCCTGGTATTTCCAAACCTACGTCTTCACCCCCTACGTCTACGCCCTCGTCACCAACGACGAACATTGCTACAACCACACAGTTCGCATCGCCCTACCAAAAAGGGTCTGAACTCAGACCCGAAGTCTCCCCTCCTCAGGAAATTCGTCTTATGGTACGAATCGAAGAAGAGGAAAGCAAGCTCAGGTTAAGCAAGCTCTAAAACAAAAAAACACTACATTGAGCTTGTATGACCTAATCATGATGTTTGTTCGACATCGCGAGCCTCTAATCCGCATGTTGATAGCGATTCCAGTCAACGAAGACATGCCGGTGGAAGAGGAAGAGATCCATTCGATCATGCTTTCCTCCGCGCCTACAGAACCAGAACCGTCTCAACTGACTTTCAGCAACAACTCCATTAGGAAAGATCTTGAGGGGGGTTAGGTGACTACGACACCCCTTTTCATTACAATTCGAGTCAGTGAGCATCAGATCCGAAGGGTACACGTTGATGATGGGGCTGCCACGAACATCATCCCCTTTCCTATTGTGGACAAGTTGGGCTTGGTCGACTAGATCAAGCCCACAACGACGTCATGCCTGAGGTCATTCAATAGGGCATGCATCCTGGTGAAGGGCACAGCTCGCATAAACTTCATGGCATGGGACCAGTTCCCCACAAATGCAACGTTCATCGTGGTTGAGGAAATGCCCGGGTTTAACCTGATCTTGGGGAGGTCATGGTTAGTGCAACTTAGGGCTATCTCTTCGTCCATTCACCAGGAAATCCACCTACCATATGTAGGCAGGGAGGTGGTGATCCATGGTGACGAGGTAGTGGTGCAAGCAATCAACAACATAGACATCGAGCAGGGCTCAGAGGTCGTAACCTCTGAGAATGAAGCGCCTGCTTATGCACACGTTAACCATCCAAGGGGAGAATCGGCATGGAAGACAGGATAAACCCCTTTGGCAGGTCCTTCTTTAAGCTTCTCCATGGGGAGCCCCTTTCACTCCTTAGCGATCCCTAACCACTCTTGAATGTCCTTCTTTTGAAGGGTCAGCTCCTTCTTGCCCTTGGACCCTATGAGGATGCCATCGGTAGGGACACCGAAGAGGTCCACGAACAGCTGATCATTGATTTCAATGACCACCAGTACATCCCATATGCGCGTGCGAAAGCGACTCGCCTTGTCGGAGAAGGAGTTGACCAGGGAGAGCATCTCGACAGTAGGAACGTTCGGATTTGGGGCCAAGAATAGATCCATAAGCCCAACCTTTTGGATATTCTGGACCAAGGAGTCCAAAGCCGCACTATTTATCTAGCGTTGGCTCGTATCTACTTCTCCATACTTGAAGTAGATATTTGCCTCCTGTGTCTCGGCGGTTACCACTGTCACCTCCCGAGGCTTCTTCACCCCTATAACAGTTTTCACATCACAAGAAACGTTTATCATAAAAACGCAGAAAATCCAAAGATTGCAAAAACACTTGAGCATGCGACACTTACTGTTCAGCCTACCAGGTTGATACGACGACGGGAACGGTGAAAGACTAACTAGCACTTATTCAACGGTGATCGGTTTGAAGGGTTCTGCCCGCCCCTCATCCAGCCAACTAGACCCCTTACACTGATTGTAAGGAATGGGGAATAGGTGTGGGTAGGTGTGGTATTCACCCCCGCATTGACCAATCACACCCGCCCATAGGTTCTCAGCAGAAGAGAACTCCTGCAGGGCTATACGTGCTGTAGTCAGTAGACCTGGTCGATCAAGAACCCCTTCTTTGTTGATGTAGAACCTAGTAACAAAAACATACAGTTAGCATTTGGCCAATATGCCCAGCATCACACAACACAACGGAACAAGGTTGCAAAACTCACCCGCCAACGCAGTAAACAACTCCTGGTGGGTTTTGGAAGCACATTGTCATATAATGTGCAACAAACAATGTGTTGTAGGAATGATAGCAGCTGTATTCAGGCATATCCCAGATCCAGGCCAAACGCCTTAACTGTGTTGGGCGTTGATTGGATCCTTCTCCCTGCCTGCTCATGATTGCCCCATCCATTAGAAACCTCAAGATGCCCTGACTTGCCCTAGGCAATATGGCTTCGGTTACGACCACCGCCTCTTCCTCCTCTAGGTATGACCAAACGATCACGCTAAAGTGTTGGAGGAGGTATTGTAGGAACTCTTGTGCTTCTTTCCTGAACCAAACCCCTCGCTCTCCCATGCGTGTCTGGGGAGGAGGGGCGTTGGCCACGGGTTTGCTTACGTGACACAAGACCCCTTCAACTTCTAAGACAATCAGAATTGGCCTTAGCCCCATCCTGCATAACACAACCAGCAAGCGTTAGCATCATGCCTAAGTGCAATACACATGCAACATAGCAATACCTAGCAGTTCATGCATATAGCGTAGCATAACCCCCTTCCCACACATAGTGTAGCAAGAACATAAAAGCGCTAGCGTAGCAAAAATGGCCTAACGTAGCAACAAAGCAATTAGCCCTAATAGGGTAATTAATAATATGCCTTGACAAAACACGTGTCGCACTATCACATCACGCATGGCCAAACCCTCCTGAAGGTCTCATGCTATGCCATTCGAAAGCCATGCAATTTAAACTGTCCAAACCCTCGCAGTTATGACAACCGCGGTGGTGGCAGTTTAAGCGATTTTGCATGCAATGATGGCGTAGCATTTATGCACTCGCCGTAGCCAAAATGGCAACAGTAGCGATGCAAAGGCCAAAACAACGCAATGACAAAAAACAAAAATGACTAAGACTAGGATACAAAATGAAAGTAGAGGACAACAAAAGCAAAAAAACAATAACAGAATCACGAAAAAATAGAGAAAGCATAGTAGCCTACCGGGTCAACGATGTGTCCTCCTACGTCGCAACGCGTGCTTGTGTCACGCGCCCTAGGGTTTTCTTCACCTCCTCAACCTTTGCGAGCGCCAGGTCGGTACATTCCTTCTTTGGTGCCATCGTCCTGCTTGCAGACTTTCCCTCGTCGCTATAACAGGAAACTGCTTTGCCCGCTATTAGCACGATCGCTCTGCACTCCAAAATTGCCTTATGCTCCGAATATGGGCTTTGCGCTCTTACGGTGAGAATGGCAAGCTTACCAGGGTTTAACCCTTATTTATGGCCATAATGGTAAAAAGGGGAAACTTGCTGCTCTCTCTCTTCATTTAATGCGGAGTGCGTCGTACAACGTAGCATGCTCGCCACGACATCGTAGCACTGTCAGCATTAAAAATTTGACACGCTGCAAGATAACTGCTTATTTTCCCAAAAAACAAAAAAAAAATATACAGCTCTTGTTACTAGTCCGAAAAGACCTTAAACTAGCAACCCCAACGCAGTTGTAACTTTCACGGTCCAAAAAGACCTTAAACTAGCATTTTTAGTGTAGCATTCCACTATCGTTCATGGTCCGAAAAGACCTTAAACTAGCAACCCCAGCATAGTTGTAATTTTCATGGTCTGAAAAGATGTTAAACTAGCATTTTAGGCGTAGCATTCCACTCTCGTTCGTGGTCCAAAAAGACCTTAAACTAGCAATCCTAGCGTAGCAGTGACCTTAACGGTCCGAAAAGACCTTAAACTAGCCGTCTCGATCTTCTATGCTCCCGCAGTCTCGATTTTCGCATTAGCAGTTTTGCATTTCTCATACCCGCAATTTTTCATTTTGCATACTACCAGTTTTGCATGTTACAATCTGGCAGTCCGCAATGACACTAAACTAGCAACTTGGCATTTGCATGTTAATAGTTTCACAGTTTCACACTTTTGCATCGACAGTTTTACATCTTTAACAGTTCTGCATCCTCATGCCTTTGTAGTCTGCCATGACTTTAAACTGGCAAAATTTTAATCTTTACGTCATACTTTGCTAGTTACATCTCGTCATTGCTTTGCAAGTTTTCGTTACACACGATTACTACCAACAGGTGCCTCTTAACCAGGCTTTCATCTCATCTTGACAAGTTAAGAAAAAATGGAACTCCATCGCGACCTCTCCACGTCCTTAGCTTTAGCAGGTCCACATGGCAAGCTCCCAAGGCAATTGAACCCCAACCTGATCAACTAGGGGTCGACCACAACTAGCACTATAGCGTCCTTAGAAACATCCTCAGACTGGCCCGAGCATTTGGTCTGAACTCTAGATTTGGAGGTTGGGGATGTAACTAAGGATCCTCTCGTCGAGACGCCTGTGATCACGTCCAAAGGGGAAGTAGAAACATTAAAACATAGCTCCCTCCTAGACACGTAGACGCACGAAAACGTAGCCAAGATTTTGCAAGACAACATCAAAGTCTTCGCATGGTCATACAGTGACATGTCAAGTTTAGATCCGAGCCTAATACAGCATAACATCGTCCTAGACTTGTGCATGAAGGCAGTCAAGCAGAAGGCCCGTAAAGTTAAACCAGAAATTGCATTAGCCATAAGGGACGAAATCACGAAGCTATACCAAGCTGGTTTCATTCGGGTGGTTGATTATTCGGAATGGGTGTCCAACATTGTCATGGTTTCTAAGAAAACGGGAGGAATACGAATCTGTATAGACTTCTGGGATCTGAACAAAGCAACGATCAAGGACGATTTTCCACTTCCGAGCATTAATCAACTCATCGACACTATGGCTAGTCATGCCCTACTATCCTTCATGGATGGTTTCTTCGGCTACAACCAAGTTCGCATCAACCTAGAGCACCAGCTAACAACAACCTTCATGACCTCATGGGGTACCTTTTGTTACACCATGATGCCTTTTGGGCTTAAGAACGCTGGGGCAACTTACCAACGAGCCATGACCTACATCTTCAACGATTACATCCTAGAAATGTTAAACGACTATGTGGATGATATAGTAGTCAAGTCCAAGGAGGTAGGTGACCACCCACGTGATCTAGGGGCAATCCTTAAGTGTTTTCAAATGCATAATCTACGTCTTAATCCTAAGAAGTGTGTCTTCAGGGTAAAAATAGGACGCATGTTAGGATTCGTGGTATTAAAGGCTGGAATACGAGTGGACCCTGACAAAGTCAAGGCCATCGTCAACTTGGTACCTCCTACAAACCTTAAGGAGTTGTGCGGTTTGCAAGGTAGGGTACAGTTCATCCGAAGGTTTATAGCGAAGTTGACTAACAACTTACACCCTATACAACATCTGCTAAAGAAAGGGGTTAACTTCGAGTGGACAACCCAGTGTCAACAAGCCTTCGATGACTTGAAGGAAGAGCTTTTGCATCTCCCAACTGTGCATCCACCACAAAGGGGTAAGCCCTTCTTCATCTACCTTGCCACATCTGACATGTCTATCGCAGCACTGCTATGTCAGAAACGAGATGATGGATCTAAGATACCCGTGTACTATCTGAGTCATGCATTAATAGCACACGAGACGAAATACAACGAAGTGGAGAGAAATTACCTTGCCTTAGTGTTTGCATTAAAAAAGTGGAGGCACTACCTGTTTCGCAGTACAATTAACATCATTTGCAAAAGCAACATACTTCGGGCTATCACTAACAACCTGTATGAAAGTAGCTGGATAGCCCGATGGAAGGCAATAACCGCAGAGTTCGATCTACACTATGTAAGCCAATCGTCGACTAAAGGTCAAGCCATAGCAACGCAGCTTACTGCCTCACCCGTCGACGACTGTGCAACCATAGATTTTGAATTCCCGGACGAGCATGTTGACACTATCAACATCGTCCCATAGCACCTGGAAGCCACTTTACACTTTGACGACACTTCAACCGCGTGAGGAGGTAGTGCAGCTGCCGTCATTACGTTCTCCTCTGGGGAAATGCACCCGTCTGCTTATTGTTTTGCGTTCCCCTGCACCAACAACGTGGCAGAGTACGAGGGGCTACTCAGAGGCCTCTCAGCTGCCCGAACATTACGCATACAACACCTAGCAATCCGTGGTGATTCAAAACTAGTTGTGAATCAAATCACCGAGGTCTATGCCTGCAAAGCTACACACCTACAACCCTACTGCGACCTAGCAAAAAGCCTGCTTAAGCAATTTACAATGACAGATGTGCAACACGTGCCACGCAACGAAAACACAATGGCAAATGCCTTAGCCACCCTTGCATTAAATATTTCACCACACTCCTTTGCAAACCTGCCAACTTCGATTATCGAATGCACTGAACCTATCACTTAGGCGGGACACGCGGCCTCCATTAGTGCTGCGAATACCTAGGAGTGGTATGTTAACATTAAAGCCTACCTGCAACACGGCGAACCCCCAAGTGGATTGACATCTACTCAGAGAGACGCGATCCTCAAGCGTGCCCGGCAATATACGCTCATGGGGAATGATGCCCTATGCCGACGTTCTTACGATGAGATATTGCTGGCATGCGTGGGTGGGGAGCAGGCACAGAAGGTAGTTAATGAAGTGCATGAAAGAGTATGTGGCGGACACATAGCACCTAGAGCTATGGCTACGAAAATCAGACACTTAGGGTATTATTGGCCCCACATGGAGCATGACGATCTGTCAAAAGTCAAGACGTGTGACACATGTCAAAGATATGCAAATCTCATACATGTCTCACCTGCGGACCTGCATCCAACGCAAATCACGTGGCCTTTCCAACGATGGGGACTAGACCTCATAGGACCTATCATGCCTAAGTCCTCTGCAGGGCATAGCTTCATTATCATCGCCACTGAGTATTTTACTAAGTGGGTAGAAGCTATTCTCCTAAGGAAGACGACATCTCAGCAGATCTGCCACTTCATCCTGGACAACATCGTAACAAGATTTGGGCTTTCAATGACTATTGTAATTGACAATGGGCCACAATTCAGTAGTACAGAAACCCGAACCTTCTGCAGTAATCTAGGCATCAGGCAATCATTCTCCTCCCCCTACCCGCAGGTGAACAGACAAGCGGAGGCTACAAATAAGTCCATCATCAACTTGCTGAAGCGGATGCTTAACAACAGCAAGAGGCAGTGGCATGAGCAAATCCTCTATGTTCTATGGGCCTACAGGATGACATGCAGAACCACGACAAGTAAGACCCCTTACAGCCTTGTTTATGGATCTGAAGTTGTGTTGCCTCTTGAGTTGCAGGTACCATCACTTCAAATGATTCTCTCAGATGTTGTGAACGAAGCCCAGAACAACAAGTCGCGGATCGCCGACCTCAACTCAATAGAGGAGGAGTGCACGTAGACATTGAGCCCATAGAGCACTATCAAAGCAAGCAACAACAAAAGCACCGTGTAGACCCGCATCAACGGCCAGTACAGAAGGGAGACCTCGTCCTCAAGGTTGCCTACGAGCATGTGAGCAAGTTCTCAGCTAACTGGGAAGACCCTTACATGGTCACCAAAGCCTTCGGGAATGGAGCCTTCAAGTTGGTGGACATGGACAACAACGAGTTTGCCAACCCGGTGAATCACTCGTACCTTAAGCCATACTACATCTAAAGCATGGCAGCAGCAAGCATCGTCTGCTACGACGTTAAACTGGCAGCAAGAGGCATCGTCCGCTATGACATTAAACTGGCAGCAACAGGCACCGTCCGCTATGACGTTAAACTGGCAGCAACAGGCACCGTCCGCTACGACGTTAAACTGGCAACAACAAGCATCGTCCGCTATGACGTTAAACTGGCAGCAACAAGCATCGTCCGCTACGATGTTAAACTGGCGACGATAGTCCACTACGACGCAAACTGGCACAGCTAGTCCGCTATGACTATAAACTAGCGCAGCACGTCCGCTATGATGTTAAACTGGCATGTACGGTTTGCTGGGACCTTAAACCAACATGGCGGTCCGCTGGGACCCTAAACCAGCACATGGTCTACCAAGACCTTAAACTAGGTTCGTGTCACGTCCCCAGCATGCATCTACGTCAAGTACACATCAAACGAGCATGCACCATGCCGACGTGGGGGTGGGACGTTGCAGCTCTAGAACGTAGTTCGCGACACAATGGGAATGCAATTTGGAATATATGCGACGTCGCCACCCTTGGCATCGTGCTGACCCTTCAAAGATGTCGTATGACATCGCACTGGCCCTTCGGACCTACCGTCGCCACGGCCCACCGCCCTGACGGTAGTTCCTTGACCAGTGCCCGCCGCTGGAGTTCCGACAGTATTGTGGCCTAGCCACAATATTGTTTCTCTCCAGCCCCCGGGGTCCGGTCTTTTGGCATTTTTAGTCGGTTAACAATTTTGTTGGTGAATAAGCAAAAATTAGCACTATAACCTCGAGCATTGTAAACTTTCTGTTTGACACAGTAAACAGTTAGCATTCTCTGTTGGCATTTTGTTTTTCCCTTTTCTACCACCTTGGTAGCACTTTGCATTGTTAACGCCTGAGCCCGAGTTCAAGCACACAGCCGTCTTGCTCTACACGTCTTGGTTACTCTTGGGATCTCTGCATTTCTCAGTGTTGTGCAACCGACTGTATCCATTTTGATAGAGCGAAGTCGTAGCTTCGAAGCGGTGCACTTTTCTAACTACATTTTACTTTGTCTCTTGCTTGTTATTGCATTTTACATTGCTTTCTGTCTCTTTTATATTTAAGCATTACTTTGCGCTATCAGTCTCGTTTTCAAATCACACATTGCAAAAGGTTATATTAACACCGACTAAGTCCCTGTCTGATCGACCAGACCGTTTAGGGTGCCCCGTTTCCATTTTATCCAGCACGGCCCTCCTGCGGATTCGAGGTTGAGACTGTTAACGACCACCGACCCCTTGGTGTTTTTCAGCCGCCGATGTTTTCAGTCGCTACAATTACATAGTAGTTTTACACTTTATACATAATATAAATAGACAAAAGAGTCTCTTTCTAAACGGGTTAGAAGAGTGTTTTATTAATAATAAAATCTATATTCGGAGTATTATGAGTCTCCTCAAGGCGTTCATTATATAAGCATCTAACCTGAAAATAATAAAAAAATTGCAATGGAGGACGTACCCATTCCTAACATTAGCTCACAGCTTTTAAACCTTGCTAGGTTCAAAAACTTGGACAGTTAACTTCCTTTTTATATATTGCATTCCCTTTTCAACCTTATACTACCTACCATCATACACTTTCTAATTTACTTAGTCCCCTTGAAATATTGGTGATTTCTTTCCTTCCACATTTTTTAAATTAAAACTGAATGGTTTATTATGTCTGAGGAGCCATAGGATCTATTTGACAAGGAGTCTACTCAGTTCATGAAATACAAAGATTGATTCAATAAAATAACCTACAACCCCTGGAAGCATCAAGAAAAGCTCATTGAGACTTTTAGTTACAGTAATCCATTTTTGCCTAAAAATTTGTTCAGACACACGTAAGAAAGATGTGTTGCTAATATATTTCCTTTTTACTTGTTCCCAAGGCAAAAAAAAAAAAAGTGTTGCTCATCTTACAAGGCTCTTGGCATGCATAATCTCCAAATGCACTATTTTCTGGGAAGGTTAATCTGTCTCCTGCTTTTGATCATCAAGGATGAGAATTTAATTTAAGTTTGTTGTTCAGGCCTTGAAGTTCTGTTCAGAATATTAGTAGTAAAATAGCTTACTTCTGAGTCTACTTGATTGCCTATATGCTTAGAGTAAAATTTTTCTGGTCTTGCACATTCAGGCATAGCTTACTTAGCACTTGCTGCCTAACTAATTGTGTATGTTGATAGGAGTATATTGTATCTCCTTCAAAGAGATGTTCTACTCATTTAGCCACTATATCCTCTAGAAATATCATTCTTTTTCCTTTGTCTCTTTGAGAACTGCTTGCATTACTTCAAGCATGGTACAAGCAATGAATTGGCAATGTGCTTTAGATTTTGTGGGCAACATTTTTACATTCCAATAACATCACATGATAGGGTGGTTGTGTGTTCACCTTTAACTCATCCTGCAAAAATAGCTTTTGAACCCTTTTAATAGCCTTTCAACTTTTCTTATTGAGACATGGTCCCCATATAAGATAAGTTTATATAACAGTAGGATAAATGATTGCCTAAAACATTTGTTTTCTAACCTGCCATACCCAAATTCCCGAAGATTTACATTTATTTTTTAAAGGACAGAAACCTCAAATTCCTCACAAGTTGTTTCCTTAACACACTTTTTGTATTTCTAATTATTCTAACTTTGAAGACCCAAATATCTATAGGAGTAAACAATTTTGACTTTCTCAACCCAAAATTTGAACTTCTATTTCTAGTACCCCACACCATTATTTTTGTTTTCTTCACATGGACTTGCAAGCCCTAAGAATGACAAAAACTATCCAAGACTCATAGCATAATGTTCATACCACTCTTTGACATAGATATCAGAGTTGCATCACCTGCATACAGTAGTAGGCTTACTGTCTAATATCCTATTTAACAGTTTATGTTGTGTATCTTGGCCATCCAATCTTTCAACTCATCAATATACTGGAAAAGGTTGGAGATACAGGGCCTCCTTGTTTCACTTGAGTTTTATTGTATAGCTCAAAATTCTTCTGTAATACATTATCTTTGAGCTTAATTATGAGCTCCTTGTATAGTTTTTGAATAGCTGTGTTTAGATTTAAAGGAGTACCCGTGTTTTTCGACTATTGCTACAATTTTTTTCTAAGTGATATGCTCCTGAGAAAGCAACAAAGTATAACTGAATAACTGAATGATCAATAGTAGAGTGGTTTTATCAAAATCCTACCTGACAGATTGCCCTTACATTATTTTCTTCTGCCTATTTGTTGGTTCTCTTTTTAAAAGCAATACCTAGCAGCTTAGAGAAAATATTACAAATAAGTATCATCCAATTGTTATTTAGATTGTCTCCTTCCCTATAGAAAATAACTACATTGCATGTTCTCCATTGATGATCCAATCCATTGGCAGTTGCTGCATTTAATTTTTTTTAATATTTCTCTATGTATAGCATCACCTCCCCATTTGAGCAACTCCAGCATATAAGCCATTTAAGCAGCTCAACATATAATATTACTATAAGATCATCACTTGGAAGCCCAATGCTCATCTCGCAAAGCAGGGTCCTAGGAGTCGATGGATTAGCAAAATACTGACCTCTTCAAGTGGCTGCACCCAAGCTGGAACCCACATCTTCCAACTTGAGAAACAAGTACCTTACATCACTCCAACTCATAGGCCTTGGCTCAGTATATAATATGTTGTTCTCAAAATTCTTCTATTTGATTTAAATTTTTCACTTTTGTTACATTAACCCACATCACATTCACATCCTTAAACCTCCATGCTAACT
Source organism: Gnetum montanum (assembly GCA_015680685.1). NCBI lineage: Eukaryota > Viridiplantae > Streptophyta > Gnetopsida > Gnetales > Gnetaceae > Gnetum > Gnetum montanum. The sequence goes on along the minus strand of MNCI01034934.1, from coordinate 8,651 downwards.
TCCTGGAATGCCATATTTAAACTGAAACTGAAACTGAAATTTTTTACTTACATCCACCAAGACCCCTTGGATCCAACCTCTTAAGTTCCAAAAATTTCCATAGATAATGGAGTTCATATTTTCCTGTTCTTCTCAGGATCTTGCTAAAGAATACTTATTTGTTTTCTTGACTTTGTTAAAAGAAGATTAGGAGGACTCAATAATCATGATTCATCGATAGCAATATTTAGATAGGTTTGTATTTTATTTTATGACTTTGTATTGTTTTCTATCAGAGAATGCAGCTGCTGTTGCTCATGAAGCTTCTAATAGATGGACAAGTAACCACTGTTTCATAGATATTTGTGGAAATATACTATAATATAGGAAGTTGCAGCCATCATGACAATCTTCCTGTAGATAATATTTTTGGCTTGCAACATTGGTATTCAAACAATTTTCCTGAAGCAAAAGAACAGCTAGAACAATTATACAGGGAGGTGGGTTCAAGAATTTCAAGGCATACGCATTTTTTCAAACTAATGTTTATTGTACGTATTTAACGTTAAATGTTGGTTTGAGGACATCGTTTTGTTACAAACTCGAGAAATGAATGCGCTGATATTCATTATTATTTTGTTTTGAAACTGGTGGCAGGCTGGAATTACAGAAGATTTTNTCTAAGACTCCAAGAAATGGTTGGCTATACTCGAAATCAAATTTTATTATTAATAAAATCTTCTTTTCAATATATGAGTTTTATTTCTTTTAACATTTTTTAATAAAAGAATGTTTTGTATTAATATAAAATTTTTAAAATTTATGAAAATTATAAAAATTTTCTTGAATGGAGGCTTGTTTGATTCTAAGATTCCAAGAAATGGTTGGCTATACTCCAAATCAAATTTTATTATTAATAAAATCTTCTTTTGAATATATGAGTTTTATTTCTTTAAACATTTTTTAATAAAAGAATGTTTTGTATTAATATAAAATTTTTAAAATTTATGAAAATTATAAAAATTTGGATCCATGGAAACATTTTCGTATTGAAAAATTATAAAAATGTATTGAAAAACTATATATATATATGAAGAGATTGCAAAGTTTGGATCCATGAAAACATTTTTGTTCAATTTTGTATTGAACAACTTTATAAATATACAAACTAGTCATGGATGCTTTGAAAAATAATAATTACAACTCCTTATAACAAGGCATCCATTTTCTCAAAGGTTAAAGACTAATTATTACAATTCTACCCTTAACAAAGCATGGGATGTTACTCTTTGGATGTATCTTATTAAGATAAAAGGATAATTATATCATTACACACTCAAAAAGTATTTTGCATTATTGATGTTGTCTTTTATTGCTACTTTCAAATTGTTATTCACATGACTATTTACATTAATAGACATGGTTTTTTCCTCCAACTCATCTTGAGGGATTGGAAGTTTATACATCAAGTAGATCTTTAAATTCAACTAAAAACTAAGTAAAAAACCAACTAGCCTAATACAATCACGTAGTTAAAGTATGCATAAAATATTACAGAAATTTTTCATCAAACATTAAATTATGAGAACAAGCTTATAATAAGTTTAAACCCATGATCAACAATGCATTAACTAGTGTAAAAATTTCAACTTGAACTTCATAAAATCCTAGTTTACTGTGAAACATTTGTAGTAAAAAACTTTAGGAAACCTAGATAAAAATTTCAAAAAATTTAAGATGCTATTGAAAACCAATATACACCATGTAAATAACCGTTGGAAGCCTTAAACATAGCCCACAAAACACAAAACATTGACCAACGCTGCTAGTGTAGGGGAAGCTTGCACGCCCACCGGCTGAAACTGCAACTAAATGAGATAGTTCATGTAACCAAAAATTTGAAAAAAATTTACCAAATTTTTTTTCCTATGTCTAGGTACTGTAAATATGCATAATTCAACACAAAGTACACTCCAATGTTTCAGTAGGCATAGAAAAATTCACATTGTACCTTGGAATCACTTTGAATTTTTTTCAAAAAAACCCTAGTTTACAGTGAAACCTCTAGAAAAATTGTGAATTTTTTTTTAAGAATTCAAATAATGTGTAGAACCCTTCTACACTATCCTTGTAATCCCCAAGAGGCTGGACAATTGATAAAAAAAATAGACAAAGTAGGTCAACACTGTCAATCTTTGTAGGCTAGAAATATGAAAAACTCTGAAAATAGTGATTCAACTCTAATACAACCCTTAAACACTATAGAATAACCCTATGGCCTCAAAAATAAAAAATTCTGCACCACATTTTTATAAAAAAATTATAAAATTTGGCCACTTTTTAGTAAAAAACTGTAAAAAATGCATAGAATGGACTTAAAGAAAAATTCATAACCTTGCACAGAAAGGCATTAAGGCCAAAATCACAATGTGAACACATTTACACAAAGCATGCCTAACATTAATCCATACAAAGCCAATTTTTTTCCAAAATATAGGCCTAGGTAATACAAAATGCCTCCATATTGCACCCAAAAATGGTAAAAAATAGTGAGAGAAGGGCACTTGGCAATCATGATGGAAGAGCCTTCACCAATGGAGGGTTTTGGTAGATGGGAGATGCCTCTGGCAAGAGTGTTTGCCTCCTTCAGTGCAAGATTCTTGCTGGTTCATCCTCTCCTTTTTGACATCTTGCAAGGTTGCCAAGCCTATTTGCCAAGCGCTTCCTACAAGAACCAAACTAGAAAAAATAGTTTGCATAAAGTTTCAATGTGAAGGTCCTCCATGTATTTATGCGATGGTATGGCAAACCATTGCATCCACGACACCTATCCAACACCCAGTGGAGTCAACGTTCACATATGAAAAGTCACAACATGCATGTATAGAAAATTATTTAGCAAAGACAAACATGCATATATAGAAGAGACAAACATTGTAATAGAAATGAGAAACATGAGATAGATGCTCAACTGTATAGTTTATTTCGTGACATAGATACATACTATAAAATTGGCAAGAATTGTGGTATATAAGGATATTCATGAAATCTTTGATTGTGTTTTGCATTTTGTGAAAAAACTTAGATTTCACTTGGTTCGAATGCTATTTGACTTTGTTTAACCTTTGATTTGGATGGAAATATTAGTTAGCATTATGGATAAGCTTACCTAGAGCATTATGGATGAAAATATTATTT